>JAVQJG010081059.1:0-5000 GCA_036024015.1 Craterocephalus amniculus | reverse complement strand
ATAGAGGCAAAAAGAACCAGATTCCTTCATATAAGAACCTCCCTCAGGGATTCTGCTCTATGGTGACATGACAGCATCACACAGTTTCTGCACAACCATGATGATATTCTCCCGTTCCACCACATCCCAAAAGTGGAAACATGGACTGAGTCATGGAGTCATGGATCTAAGCTGGAAGCAGCATCAGAAGATGTTCCACTGTGCTCAGAAAGGGATGGACATGGTCAGCAGCAGCACTCAGGTAGGCTGTGCTGGTTAAACCAGGACATGCTGGGACTAAGGAATTAAGTATGATCCCAAAAAACGTTTCTCAACCACTTGTTTCATACAAGTCAGGATCCATGATTTCATTTTATTCATGCTGAAACGGAGACTCATCAGACCAATTTGCCCATTTTTGGTGAGTCTTTGTGAATCGTAGCCTCAGTTTCCTGTTCTCAGCTAACCGGAGAGGCCCTCGGTGTGAACTTCTGCTGCTGGAGCCCATCTGCTTCAAGGTTGGACGTGCTGTGCATTCAGAAACCTCATTCTGCATACCTTGGCTTTATCCAGTGCTTATTGCCTTTGTGACATCTCCGGCCGGTCTGCCTTTGACCTCTGACATCAGCAAATATTCAGCAACTCACTGGATATTTTCTCTTCTTCTGACCATCCTCTAGAGATGGTTATACATGAGAATCCCAGCAGCTCAGCAGTTCTGAAGCACTCAGAAAAGAGTGTTTATATGAACAACGGAATTTCAATCTAAAATCAGATCAAACCTGCCTCGTTTGTGCATCCCAGCAAAACTCAGAACAGGATAAAATGTTCGGATCTACTGGAAATGATAAAAGTTAGGAAAAATAATGTAGAAAGGGGCAAAATAATCCTGCTGTTTGTAAATCTGAGGAGATTCACGCTGCCAATTTAAGGTTGTTGCAGGCGGGAAGCTGGCCTGATCAGCAGACAAAAAGTGCAAACAGCAGATGAATTAAAGGTTACCAGCGATATATGATGAATGTCAGGCAAACACAAATTACAACAGGATCAAAAATAATGAAGTTTTTATGCATTTTTGCAGCTGAGCCAGGGGCCGGTCAATAATTAGAGGCGGCGCGGTCGCTTTCTGCAGCCGCGGCGGTTTGTCTCCTCCCTAATAGCTCAGGTTAAGACGTACCAAAATTCTCAGCTCATTTCAGCATAAACAAGCTTCTTCTCGCAGGAGGCCTGGATTCAACAGGACGCCCCCTCCACAAAAGTTTTTTCATCTCTTCTTTCGTATTTGCTTGAAATTAACCAAGAGGGAGTTCGCTTTGATCCGTCCAAAAAACAGTCCCAGCCGTGCTCAGGGAAGAGGAAAAAAGGCGTAGCGTGCCATCAGCGGCTGCCGGTCGCTGCACATCGGTTGTGTTTTTTTTTTGCAAGCAGAGAGACATAATCACACAAATAAGACATCAAAGATAGATTGAGTTAAAATATGCGGTTGAAATTTATTCAGATTGCTTTGGGATGGCAGGGAGAAAAATATTCCCTCCAAGTGTCCAACTGGATGACATCAAAACTGGGTGATACTGTGAGACACGTGCACGGATGAGAGAGGAGGCCTTCAGACATGTCTGGTCAGGTTTTGGTTTCGGGGGCCTTGGCAGCTTCGGCGCTTCGTGTCGAGGTTCCCTCTGACTGGAGGGGAATCCCTCTTTCCCCGCTCCTCTTGTTTTTCTGGTCACTGACATGAGGAGCGCCAGTGTGTCGCCTCTCGACGTGAACTCTCGCGAACCGCCGGTTGGCAGAGGAGAGTCACGCACACACACACACACACACACAAACACACACACGCACACACGCACACACACACACACACACACACACACACACGAGCTGGCTGTTGCCGGCGAGTCGCAGCCAAATGCCACACCTGCGTCATGTTTGCTGGCTCCGAACGGGCCAAACACTTCCCCACCTGTACGGAAAAGCTGGCAAAACGGCAAACCTCGGAGTACACACACACATGCTTGCGTCAGCAGCCTTTGCGTCATGGAAATTTATCAGAGGAAGAAGCTGTTATGTCATGCTCGTCATCTTTTTTATTTTATTTGAATAACATTCAGCCTTTTTGTAGTAGATTCATTTAATAGAAGAAATTGTAAAAACTCAATGCATCTTAGATTCAGTAACCAGAAGCATTGATCTTATTTCCAGGCTTCTACATGGATCTAACTGGAGCAATAAATCATGTTAGAGCTTAAGTCAGACGTCTTACATGATAACAATAAGATGAAAATATTACTTCAGAGAGGATTTTGTAATAAAAGGAAGAAAAAGAGCAAAACGTGATTTTTTTTTCCTTGTTCAGGAGGACTTTTACAGAAAAGTCTCTCACTCCTGTACTGCAGGTTTTGACATTTACGTTTTTCAACCCTAACAATCGGGATGAAATAGATTCAGCAGCTTGTTGACAAGTCTATTAGTGTCACTCAAGTTCTGACTCCCTTCCCTCTGTTTCTTAGCAAAACCATCATATTTTATGTTCATTACTTAGATGTAGCAAATTGACAGTGGAATTCTGTGAATCCTTTTTAATCTATAGGTTAAAAAACTACAAATAATGAATAAAAAAATGACACCTGTTTGCTCTTGCTGTCCTGGGTGCAGGTATTCCTCAGTCCCAGCTATGACTGATGCACCAGGAGCACAAAAAAAAAGCTCATTTCAAGCGAGGCTGCTCTGGATAAGAAAAGGAAAAAAGTTTTCCTGTTTATCTGCTGCAACTCATCCTGTTTGAATCGTAAGAATTTATGTTTATGTATTTAACTTACCTGATAAGAAATCAGATTCACTGCCTACTTCATAAGGTCCACCTGTTCCCCTATCTGAACATCCAATCACATGGAGGAAATTCAGTACATTAAGGCTTAAAGTTATGGTCAAACTGAGTTTGAGAATGAGGAAAAAAGAAAATTTAAGTGACTTTGAAAATGGTTGAAGTATTTACTGGGATTTTCACACACAACTTTCTCCATGGTTTCCAGAGAACGGCCTGAAGAAGAGAAAAAAAGACGATGGTTTTTACTCCGGCGCTTGTTCCACAGTAGTATCCTCATATTTGGGCTTTAATGCTGATGTAATCCTTTTGTTTTTAATCAGCTCACTTACAAATCTGATAAGCATTCTGCTGTTTCTTCTGATAAATGCAGCACATAATCAATCACAGCTTTCATACTTTAAGGCTGGAATAAATCATCTTTGTTCACTGAGAGTTTGGTGCCTTAAAACAACAACAAGCCGGGAAAACGTCGCCGACGCTGGGAGTTTGCTGATGTTAAGGGACAGAAAGTTTCTCTTTGTCTGAAAGCTCTCAAATGTGCCACAGAAAAGCCGAGATTCAAAGCCGGGCTCATCTCTCCTAATTAACACTTTGAAAGATTAAAGCAGTTTATTAAATCAATCAGGATGATGGTTGTTTGTGAATCCCAGCAGATAAGGACATTTGCATATTAACTTTGCAGTTCTAACCTACATTTGAGGATCTTCTGAGATTGTGGCCGGCTTCATTGTAAATATTTTTTTCCCCCGCGCTGCTACTGTACACGTTTTAAAGTTTCATCGCGCAGATCCTCTGGTGGGTCCTCCACTCATTAAAAAATGAAGAGACGGATAAATAAGCAAACATATAGCGTAAACAGACAAACAAATGAATAAACAAATGTGGATGCGGCGCTGGAGAGGGCTCCGCTGAAATCTGTGGCAAACACAGGGCGAAAAACAATCTGGATCTGAACTTAGTTGTAGATATTCCCAACTCAAAAAGGCAGCTTTAAATGAACATGAAAGCAGCAAATAGACTTTGAAAGAGTGATATATCTCTACTGCAGTTAATCTGGCTTTCTTTTCAGCGTGTTCTGCCAAATTTGACTTTCATGTGAGTCGTGCAATTTTTCGATAAGTAGTTGATATTTAAACTCTTTGTAATGAAGTCTAATGTTTGACCCAGTGAAACTAGATTAATCTGTATTAAGGCTTACTTGGTCATTATTTGCATTAAAACATGAAAATGTTGGCAATATTAACAGTAAATTCTGTTTTTGATATATACAGGGTGTCCCATAAGTTTCCAAAGGTATAGTTTTGTATTTTTGGAGTGGGTTCCTATAGACCCCCACACCATTCCCCACCTGATGTTTACCTTTGGGGGCATTTAAAGTGGTTTATCAGGAAAAGATACAAAACATAAATCATCTCAGGCAACGCTGCTATAACTCCAGCTGTGTTTCAGTGTGTTCTTCTGCAACGGGGGACACATAATGAAATGTCAACAGCTGTCTTGTAAAGCTGTTATTTTAAGAATAATCTATTTCATTAATGAAAAAAAAACATGTCTATTTTTCCTATGTAATCCACATGTCCCAAGCAGATCTGTGAGGTCTCTGCTACTCCTATCCTGACATGTGTGGACTCAGATCTTTTAAAAACTAGATTTTGTCTAAACTTTTCCTTTTTATGTTTTCTCCATGTTTTTTTTTGTTATGTTGACACACTTATTATTTAATTTTTTTTTATCTCGAAAGTTGCTGCATGAATAAAAGGTTTTAATGTCCACTGACGACGAACAACAGAGCAATAGAAAATGACTCCAGCCCCTCCTATGAGTGGGATTGTGATTGGGATTCCTAATCTAACTTGATAGATTTTAATTTATTCATATGAACTGCTGCACAAATACTTCGTACATACTGTGGCCATTTCATTAGGTACACAATGCTAATAATACCAAGTTGGACGCCCTTTGACTTCATAGTGCTTTAAATCTGAGAGGGTCCAAGCTGCAGACTGCAGAACGGGGCGGGGCTGGATATCAGGCGGGGTTGGACGTCCAGCTCCACCCACTTTACGTTTTGATTGGATTACCCATTTCCTTCCTTCTAAATGGCCATTTTGCAGCAGATACCGCTAGTTATTGGAGAACGGAATCTGAATCTGAATGAGCGAAGGTACAATAAAGCTCTGGGTTGCTTGCCATCACT
>JAVQJG010081037.1:0-11584 GCA_036024015.1 Craterocephalus amniculus | reverse complement strand
ATTGAACATTTCATTGGAGGTGCAACGTTTCTTCTTTACATTAAACATTCTCATTTACATATTAAAAGAGAGACCCCGTTAAATCAGTATTATTTACCTGATAGATCTAACTTTCATTTCAAACATAGACCTGGTATTTACTTTTATGTGCTCATCTTCCAAAATGGCTGCCTTGCAATTCACGTATATGAAAGAAACAGCCAACTCATCCCTACACAAAGGAGCTGAGTTACTATCCAACAAAAACCCCTGAACACAGAATTCATCCAGCATGATTCTGGATCTGGTTTAAATCTTTATCCTTTGCCTCCCAAGTCGGACATTAAAAGGAAAGACCAAAAATCTAAAAACTAACGAGGTGGCTCTTAATTTCTGGCACTATGTTAATATGTTGGAGAGGAAGGGAGACTGATTGGATGATAGGTTGTTTTTCACAAGGGGAGCTGTAAAACGCAAGTGACCACTAGGGGCAGTTTCGGGACCAGTTAGACCAGATGGGGTGTCTAAAGTCAGTCCTCAAGGACAGCAGACCTGCAGGGTTCAGTGTTTCCTGCTTCAACACACCTGACTCAAATTAAAATGATCCAACAGCCAGTGAAATTCTGTACAACGACTCATTAACTTGAGTCAGGTGTGTTGGAGCAGGGATACATTGAAAACCTGCAGAGTTGGACACCCCTGAGTAAGTTCGAAGGGTGAACAGCGGTAAAGAGATTGCTATGCAAGACTATGCTTGGTTAAGAGGCCTTACAAACATTCAACAATATCACTGCTGTTTTTTTTCCTGTTGTGATCTGAAAATGAACCAGATGCCAACCATCTCTGTCGGTACCATGTTAATCATTTTGTTTACATCCTACATATTAAGGAACTCCCTCGTGGAATCCTCTGGTAACAAATGTAGTACATATGCAGTTACATCCATAACAGCTGGTTACAGGCGCAGGTTAAAACAGCAAAGATATTTGATATGAATGATCTCCACAGTTCCATCATTGTGAACGCATTTCTGGATTTCAGTCCGCATTGCTCAATAGCATTCTCTGTACATCCGTAAACAAGAGGCAAATAGTTATATGGAGAGGAGACGATGATGATTTAACTTTTATTAACCTTTTAAAATGTATGCTCAAACAATAATGGTCCCACAGACATATTATTACATACTACATACTAACATACTATTATTAATAGTTCATGGATGCATCTATTGCATTTATCTACAAAGTTTTGTATTTTACACATATTTCTAATGGTCTCCCTTGATTCTTCTGTAATAAGACCTGCCGGCGTAAAATCTAGGAATGGTTTGGTCATTAAATTTAACATAAGACCAAACATCTGCATCAATCATTACAAGTTACTTTCAGGGGCAATTGGTGAGTAATTTATAGGTTGAGCACATAAATTAACGTTCATTTAATTTATTTTAAAAGTTAAGATATTTGATGAAAACATCTAAACACTTTGAATTAAGTGAAGCATGTGCCTGTGCGATGGCATGTTTATGTCTGAGAACTTTTTGTTGTTTTAAATTAGGTTTTGTGGTTGATTTTCTTTACGTTCCAGTCCAAGAAGAGTCAGATAAAAAGAGAGATATGTTGCTGTTGGATCAGTATCACTACAGCAGACAGACCCGTTTGACTATTGTGAGTTGTGGAAAAGATGATGCACATTAAGCACAGAGCTCATCTACAAAGAACCCATTCACCCCACATCATCAGCTGGCCATCCCCATGTAACACACAAAGCAGTGCGAGTGAGTCCACACAAGCAAAGGAAGCATTCTACAGCGGTCAGTGTGACGGCATCAGGTTGCAAGGTTCACCTCTCTGACTGGCTCAGAGTCAGGGGCGGGGCCTTGGACGTCAGCCACAGGTAGCTTCGCTTTTTCCAGACCGGACACCGGACTGGGAGGTGTCTTGTCACAGTTAGCGCTCGGTTGTTTAGACGTTTCCAAGTCAGGGGTCTGTGGGGGCCTTACTGTGTCCGGCTCAAGCGTCTTTGGGGGCTTGGCGCTCTGTTGCGGGGCTGTTTTGCTACTATCCAGGTTCTGGTTTTGCTGGAGCGACAGCAGGTAGGCTTGCTCCTGCTGCAGCTGCTTCTGGAGCTTCTGGGCTTGCCGCTGCTCCTCAAGCTCTCGCCATTTATACTCCTGAGTATAAATGGACAGGGAGGGCTAAGGTGAACCAAAACCACGGTCTACAAGAGGCTGGGTAAGGTAGGGTTTTACTTTTTCAATGTACGGTTACACAGTAAGATCTGCTGTTCAGGGTCACATGTCACCTGATATCAATAACAGTAAAGCACATTTCTTAGGAAAGCTTACAGGAAGCAGTGTCTTTTTGAAGGCATCAAAGCAAAATTAGCAGTGACTTGTAAAGATGGCTGAAGCTGACTTTTTTAAGGTTGCTATCAGAGAAAATGAAAGGTTGATAATCGGGCAGCCCATTTGTTTTTCCCAGTTTTTCTCTTTACTGGTGTGTAAAGTTGGAGAAGACAACAGTTGTTTAAGGCGAATAAATGAGCAAATGTGACATGTTCAACACAGAGGAAAAGAAACAACATAAGGATTTCCCATGACTTCCAGCTGCAGCTCCAAGGTCACTTTCATTCCCCGTGTGCAAGCTTGGCTATGTGAAACACGTTTGTCCCTTCATGCTGAACCACTCATCATGTAACGGAACCTTCTTTTAGGGCTGAAAATGATCAATGATGACTGTGAAGGAACCGGAGATTGCAGACCACAACTTAGTTATGGTCAAACAGGAAGTAGTCATATCCTTTTATTATGTGAATATTTTCTGTAACCCAGCATATTTTCACAAGACCACCTGGAACAGAGACAGGGGAAACCCTCTCTTCCTCTTGGAAGACTTGTTTCCTGGTGATGACATCACCACCACTGAGGGCCCTGTAAACATCCCGATTTTCCCAACAAACCCTGAGAATACTTATTACGGTTTGACCTCGACTCTTAACGGCTCCCCTGGGTCCTCTTAAAGCCACAATCAGCCAAAACCTTCTTATTTTTTTCATTTTGGAGAGCAAGGTAAATGGAATTAGGAAAGCTTGTGCAATGGAGGAATAATAAGTATCCATATAATGAAATTTAACAACCTGTAAGTTGTGGAAACTTTAAACAAAACCACCTGGGACTTAGAAAGAAATGGAAACGGCATTGAGACGGGAAAGACTTAGAAAGAACGAAAGGGGGAAAATCTGGGGCTGAGGCTTAGAACTATTTATATTTATTATAGTGCGAGTTGAAAATGGATGATTCTGGGCTGAAATGTTAAAGACTCACCAGTAGCATGGCCTGTTCATGCAGCAGCTGCTGTTGCAGGATCTCAAGGTGCCTCTGCTCCTCCTCTAACTGCCGGCGAATATACTCCTAACAATCAAACAACACGGTCAGTAGATAACTGCCCTAATCCCCCACAACAAACCAAAAACCATCTTTCTCCAACGGGAGCCAGCATCCTCTCTGGTTACCTGCTCTCGTTCGGCCCTCCTCTTCTCCTCCTCGGCCCTCCTGCGCTCTTCCTCCTCTTTGCGGCGTCTCTCCATCTCCTCGATGCGTCTTTTCTCCTCCTGCTCGCGCCGACGCTGCTCGCGCTCCTGCTGCCTCCTCATCTCACGCTCGCGCCGTTGTTGCTGCAGGTGTACACAGGAGGTGAGCACCGACAGAAACCAGTTCAATGTCCTACTTCTGAGTTTTGTCTCTTCAGACATAAACCATAGAGCTAATAATGCTGCGTCATGGGTGCGTGCTACAAAATCAGACCCTTAGGGGTGAGGCTTAGATTGAGCATGTGTAAAAAATGAATTATATTTAGTGAAGATTGAAAATAAGCAGCTTCACTGACAGACTAGCGTTCATCTAAATATATGCAACAGTTTTTATTATCTTTTTCAAAGTAAAAGTGAACCTCAGTGGCAGGCCAAATGGACACAGCTGTCACGAATAAGATGCCAAAGTGCATCGGTTTCACTGGACCAACAAAACCCCTTTTGTTTTAGTGTAAGGAAGTACAAATCGCATCTTTTAATTATATAAACTTTTAGAAAATACTATTAGCAAGCTGAATTTCCTCAATAAATGCAATTTCCATAATATTTTGCCTCAGTTACATACTTACATTTCAATTCATTTAAATATTTTAATGTGTTAAATATACTTTGTATAGATCAATACAATTTTTCATCTTTAAACAGACACATATTGGAATGCAATAAATTTTCTTTTCTCTTTCAAATTGGATATTTTTTTCACATTTTTATTAACTGTAATAAATTATGTTTTTACACAATTTATTTGAGATAAGACCTATTTCATACTATTTTCTTCTATATTCATTTTCTAAATATCTGCTTAATCAGACACCTATTGCAACTAACAGATCACAATGGATGTAAAAAAAAAGACAAATCATTTATGTACAGTTAACTGGAACTTAAAAATTCGAAATTTGATTTGAGTAACTTTAACCAAATTCATCACACTGGACCCTTTGGTGGGCTGCTTTTGGCCTCCGGACCATATGTTTGACATCCCTGGATTGAACATTTATGTAATTTTTGATGTCCAACTGTTCTAGTTGCAACTTTTCTTTGGATCTTTGGATTTGGAATTGTTAAACGAAACAGATTATCCCAAACAATTTGCATATCTCTGACAGACAACAAACAGTTTAAGCTAAGGCAAAGGTCTGTATTTACAAGTCTCAACGTAGAAATGGGAAATTAGACAGACTGTAGGAGCTGAGGCAAAATATTATGTGAACATGTTGACATTTCAAACATTGAATCAACACTTGATCTCAGAAAGAAAATCTGATGAGCAATTTTTTTGTTTCTCAGTAAAGCTGCAGGATTTCAGTTGCAGCCTTCGTGTCGTGATGCATCATGTTTCTAAACACAGCGGGTAGCGCATGCTCCTCTTTTCACATTTTCTTTTCTCTGACACACCGTTTAGTACTTAGGTCCCTCCTTTCTCTTCAAAAATTTAGTTAAGACAGAACTATTTACCTCTAATATACTGTAGTAGAGAAAGTTGGGAAAACAATCTGAGATTAATGATGAAGATTTTAATAGACAATACTAGGATTTTTTTTAGTTCCCCATTTCATGTTTTTGTTTTAAAGTCACTGATTTGGTACCTTTGCTTGATATATAATTTATCATTAACCAATTGCCATTAATAGTTATTAATTAATATTTATTTAAATAATACTTATTTAGGCAAATAATTTATTACTGTCGAGGCTCTCTATAGCTTATTTTATTAACCATGACACCAGGATGGGATTTCAAGCCTAATTTCTACCATTTCTACGGATGACTAGTGTGTTCTGTATGGAGGACGGTGGATTTCTATGAAAGTCAACAATTTATTAACCCCAACTGATGCAATGAATCGCTTCTAATTGCTTTAAAAACCATGTGGGAAGACACATCTCGTGGTCATGGAAAGATGTGTGTCTGTTTAAGAAGAGTCAAATCATCAGTATCAAGCAGAGAAAACATCTAAGGAGACGCACAAACTACTAAAATTAAGTTGAAAACTGTCCGACTCAATACCGACAACTGGAAGGACAGAGGGGAACCATTGTCTTCCAGGAAGAAATTTGATTGACGATCACTTCAATGTGTGGTAAAATCAAGAAAAAGAACATCAACAGTAGAACTCTTGGGATGTGCGGGAGATGATTTTGCAATGTGATCAGATTTTGTGATCAGCTGAAAGTAGGGTTGGTGTTTTAAATGTCACAAATGGACTTTATCATAGATGGGATGACTAGTTTTGAAGTGACACTGTAGAAATAAAGCTGAACTGAACTGAATTTTACTTGTAAAACTATAGTTTTTATAGTATATAATTATGGATTATGACAACTTTGTAGTTATTGTTAAAATTGTGACATCAGTCAGTCTCAAAGGAAAATATCTCCTGCTTGTTAAGGTTGCGTGCACAACACTTCATGAATTACTTAAGTCTTTTCCTGCATCAGGATTATTTATAGTCATGTTCAGACTGGAATGAAACTGCAAAAAGGGATTGTCTCACTTGAATAGATAAAAAACTAGATTCTTTAGGTATGGACCTCTGGGGTGTATTATTTCATAATACGATTTTGCCATTAATAAACCCTTTTAACAGGAACATCTACAGGGGAAAAGGTCTTTAGGTTTTTATTCTTTGCTGATATATTTGCAAAACCACTCAGCTGAAAATATTCTTTTTAAAATACAGAAAATATTGTAATTAAGAGAAAAAACTATTTCCTTAGTCACAGGGATCTTCTGCAGAAGTCATACCGAGGCATCTGTAAGGTAACATTTTTACCAGCATGAGGTTACCATTAAAATAAGCCAGTGATTTTACAAAAAAATTGTTTTTATTAACTTATCTTTTTATTTTTTACTTGTAGCCTGTTGCAGCAAACACCAACACCTCCACTCATGAGGTGATGTAGTAAATGAAAGCTCACCTCCTCGAGCCGCCTCCTCTGCTCTTTCTGCTGCTCGATACGTTTCTGCCTCTCGGCCAGCAGTTGACGCTTGTACTCCTCCTGCTCGCGTAGCTGCTGCTCCTGAAGGAGCTGTTGGCGACGCAGAGCCTCCGAGCGCTCCTTATTCTCCTGCTGCAGCCGGATGAAGTCGCGGCGCAAAGTTGACTCACCCGGCACGTTGACTATGGAGCTTTATGGAGGAACCAATCAGTATATATCAGGTGAAAAATCTGTAAATTTAACAATGAAAACTTTTTAACAAAATCCAGGACAATGATGATGATAACCTTGGCTCTCCTTCTTGTTCAGATGCTTCTTCTTCTTCTTCTTCACTGCCGCTGTATTCATACTCCGTCTCATCTGTAGATAGAAACGATGATAAATGAACGGTTCTTATCTAAATCGACGCAGAACTTCAAACTGTGTAAAAGATGAAAATGGAATTAACTTTTACCTTTCTCGCCTCTCTTCTTCTTGGTTCTGTCGATGTGGTCTTTGAGCTGGATGCGGACCTGCCTCTCGTTGGGCTGGTCCCGAATGAAGGGGTGTTTGAGCAGCTGCTCGGTGGGGGGGCGCTGGGTGTAGTTCTTTACCAGGCATCCCTCGATGAAGCTGAAGAACTTCTTCGACCTGTTAAATGTGATGCTTGGAGTTAAGAGGAGTTTCATATCCAGATGGAAATTTGTCTGACGACTGAGATGATAAAGACAGAAAAGCGTTATCGCACCATTTTTTGGACTTGAGTCGGGGGGGAGGGTTTCTGGGAATGAGGAAGAGGGCTCTCATCGGATGCATGTCACACAGAGCTGTAGCAAAGACAAATCGAAGCAAACGAGTGATCCATCTAACAAACGCAACAATTTGTGCTGTTGCATGAATAAAAACCTTCAGTTTGAACAGACGTGGAGATCATGGTGCCTTCCAGTTGTCTTTGGAATTTGTTTTTTCAAAGGAATTTTGTGTAGAAATGATGAAACTACCTCATTTCTTTGAATGGAGATCTCTTAAGTTTCAGTGGACCTTGAGATTCCTGATTTTAACATGGCTGCGCACATCACCACCAGCAGTCCACCGCTGAAAAGTCTAATGTGTTTCATATCTAAAAAGTTTCTAATGAAAACACTAGAGTTTAGGTTGTTAATGTGAAATTGCTTATTTATCATTAACACCGAATTAAGCTGGTGGTGAGCTCATAGTATATTTTCACTATTGATTTGGGATTTTATAGTTATATAAAACACTTGTAGATGCTCACAGATTTGGCATCATAAAATTACAAATTAAGGTTATTCTTTCACAAATAGCAATCTCTATAATGCCAGTTTCTAGAGTTTGGCTGGCAACTACAAAGGAGTTGTTTAAAAAATAAATTTTCTTCATTATTATCCTTCAAAAGAAGGTTTACTTTATAAAAATGCCAAACAAGAACCAACTTACGGGGAGCCCCCTCAGCCATCTCTATGGCTGTGATACCACAGGACCACAAGTCACTCTAAAGAACAGAAAACAAGGCAAGTCAGTTTGTGTGTGAATTTAAATGTAAAAATAATCATGAAAAATACTTACTCCCTGTAGATAGATATTTACAGTGTTGATGTGATTGTTTTTAAAACTAATGATATACCAGTTACATTCATAGAGATAATTTGCAATTGAAACATGCCAGATACATGTGATAGTTTACACTTCTGAGAAAAAAGAAAGTGGTCGATTAAATGATCGACCATCTTTAAATCAGTCACAAGTTCTTGTTGCGTCGAACTTGGACTGAAAGGATGTTTCTCTCATTTAGACAAATCTTTTTATCCCGAAGATCTCAAACTACGAAAGCTTTGAATTAAAGCAGACAATAGTTAAATTGAACTAAAGGAAGTGTTTGAGCAAATAAAGGAACGGTCTGACCGTAGTCTTGTCGGTTCAATTTAAGACACTTGAGATATTTACATCACGATCCATTGTGTGTTACAATTCATTGCTTCTGCAGCTTGCAGCCCACTGTCCTTACTCTGTAGTCGTAGGTCGCATCAGGGTTTTCATCACAAGCGATGACCTCCGGAGCCATCCAATAAGGCGTCCCGATGAATGTGTTCCTTCGACCGACTGTCCGGTCCAGCTGAGCACTCACACCGAAGTCCACTGAGGACAAACACAATTAAAATGCATCAGAAGAGGCTCAGAGCAATTTTCTCCCCGGACTTGTGTGTTAGTGTGTGCGTAAATGGCAGTGCTCATGTCTGTAAGCCAGCCATCAGCCACTGATGGTGCTTATTTTATGCAGCGCAGCCTATGTGCCATGCTGTGTAGGACAACCTGAGGAAATTGGTTAAAGATGTTTACATCCTGCTTGAAAGTCGGCTGAAAATGTGAGTAGAGTCATTTAAATTCCAGCCCTGAAGCTTTATAAAAGATCCAGTCACTTGCTCTGGGCCCTGTGCTAATTAAAATTTCCCCCATTCTCCCCACTGCCACACTGGAGTCTGGACACAGTGCTTTGGCCTGACTCAGAGAGTAAAGATGCTGATCTGTTGCAAAGCTCCTTCGTGCCTCCTTTAAGCCAAATTCCAAAGTGTTTTATTGCAGCTGCAGTGGAGACATGTGGTTTGTAGTGTGTGTCACAGGACAGCAATAACAGAGGTCACCAAAAGTGTCCTGATTACAAACTGTAATCCAATTCTTAATAATTAAAGAGGCAAACACAAGATTAATCAGCGGCATATTAACACAAATGTTGGGAGAACAATGGAGTTGTTGCAATTAAGAGGTTTCAAAATACAGTTTTTATTTAAAGATAGATAACATACTGATGCATTAGACTGAGGTTGTGCATACTCATGTTAATTAGTTTTTGCACAAGCATGCAAATATCAACGGAAAAAGTGTGATGCGAAGAGCTGTGGTTAGTCCGAGTGCAGTGTTGTTGGCTCAGTCTGCTGCCCCATTAACGTGTCTGCAACCCCAGCCCTATACTGCCCATAAAATCAGCTCATACCCAGTTTGACTTCAGCATTTTCAGTCAGCAGCACATTCTGACCCTTGATGTCACGGTGGATGACGTGATGCGCGTGCAGGTGAGCCAATCCCTGTACAGATAAATAGAGAATTAAGCAGAATTAAACTTACATCCTCCTTCAGAGAATGAAAACGATGTCAAATTTTTGACAAAATGTGTAAATGTAGGTCACAGGAATGTCAACATGTCCGACTATAATCGGGTAAAAATGTCGGGGGAAAAAAACTGACCCTGAGGATTTCTCTGGAGATGTATGCGATCCAGTCCTCCTTCAGCGAGTTGCCTTTGGTGTTCTTCACCAGATCTGTGATGGAACCGGCGCCACAGAACTCCATCACCAGCTGGAGGGAAGAAGAAGAAGAAGAAGAAATATTCATGACACTGTGGACATAAACACATATGATTGTTCATCTTCTGTCTTCCATTGGCGCTGCGAAACCTACAGCTCGTCATCGCTGCCGAATCACTGCAACAACTGAGACATCTGCTTAGTTGGTGCTTTGATTTACAGATATGATCCATATATGAGCTGAAAATCTGCTGGTGTGTTATGTGGCACGTGGCACTCAGAGTATCAGGTAACAAAAACTGATCCGAGTAGTGAAAAGCCAGTGGAAAAATTACTTCTAACCCATTAGCGCTACCGTGATTGATAGAAGAAGCGGCTTGGCTTTTAAGAAATGTGGCCTTTATGCGAAAGAGAGAAGCATTACAAAACCCCTGGAGAAGGACAAAGCATCTTAAAAAGCTGCTAGGAAAGAACTAAACACTGCCCCTTTCCTGGTGCCAGCCGGGATAGTTTCCTGGTCAAACCAGCCCTCTAAAGGATGCAGCTCTTACAGCTGATGATGGATAATTTGATATAATAAATCTGTGAGAAGGGCCCATGAGCAACACAAAAAGAACAGTGGAGTCATGTTACTAAATTCATTCAGATATAAAGCAACAATTTACTAGTAATTAACTTTATAAATATTTGATGCACCCTAGAGTCTAACGACATTGTCCACATAAACTTGTCTCAATTTCAATATCTATTTTTTTTAACATGTTTATGAGGTACTACACATTTTTGTTCATTTTAAAAGAGATTTTTTTGTAAAATTTTTACAGATATATTGTGAATATATTTAATTTGTTATTTTTTTGTCGGGGACAATGTACAATTACGCAAGTGCACCAGAGTTCACTAAAAGCCCATTTGCATCCGTTTTCCCCGGGCAGGTAGACAAACTACAGCAAATACAAAATGAAGACAAGAAATTACAAGAGAGATAATAAATTTAACAGGATATAGATAAAAAAGGATAGTATAAAATAGAGCTACATGGGTAAAATAGAGTCTAGATAATGCAATATAACAATATGATATTCACAATGCATAGATATAGATGGCAGGGAAAGGCCCGTCTGTAATTGTAGCAGCGTGTTTAAAAAGGGGTCCCGCCCAAAGCAAGGAACTATTTATGGTCACAGTGTTGCGCTGATTTAAGTCAAAGTTTAAGTTGTTTTTTAAACAGTAGTTTGACTTTGTTTTCACAAGGTGTCGTATCCGTCCCCAACCGGTCGAGGCACATGGCCGCCCTGAGCCGGGAGGCTGCTGGAGGTTTTGCCTTCCTGTGAAAAGGGAGTTTTTCTCCCCACTGTCGCCTTAAGCTTGCTCATAAGGGGATTGATCGAAGACTCTTTTCGATGCAGTCTATTGGTTTCCTTAATAGGCCACTGGTAATTTATTGGCTAGTATATATGTATATTTGAATGTATGACAATCAGATTGCTTAAACTGATTGTCAGGGAAGCGCCTTGAGATGACGTTATGAATTGCCGATAAATACAAATAAAGTTGAATTTAATTTATTTTTTTGTTTTGTTTTAATCTAAATTTTTAAAGTAGCACTGTGTAACTTTTTAACCTTAATATGTTTCTGAATGATTTTGATTGGGCTGCACGGTGGTGTAGTGGTTAGCACTGCGGCCTCACAGTGAGAAGGCTGCCGGTTCGAGTCCCGAGTCGGTCGGAGCCAGATTCCGGCTGAGGAGGGGCTTGGAACTGTGGCCT
>JAVQJG010081034.1:0-11729 GCA_036024015.1 Craterocephalus amniculus | reverse complement strand
GTCTCATCCTTACATTTATCCAATCACAGCACTCTTCCTCATCACCTCATCTATTTATGTCATCACATTTACTTCCTGTTTCTAAGCAACGATAATTTTCAGTCCTCCGGTCGGACCCGAGTCCTCCGGTCTGACCCGGGTCCCAGCAAGTGTGTGTTGGTGGGCTTATTGATCGGAGCTCTGCCTCACTTTCCATAATTATACCACACTAATGGATCACACACACACACATACACACACACACACACACACACACACACACACACACACACACACACACACACACACACACACACCGCGCACAAGGATATTAACACCCAGGACAGGTATAGAAATAAACAGGCATGCACGAGTCATTTTGAAATGTATTAGTTATTATTTTTTCTATGTATACATCACTCATAAATGTAAAAACAGTGTGCCTTCCCATCCGAACAAAAGGCTGCAAGTAAGACTTGAATTCCACCTGCAGCTGAATCGGATTTAAAAGGTGCTACTACGTGGTGATGATTATAACAATGCAAAGAAAGGAGGAGGCAGTTTCTTGCACTCTGTAAATAACGAGTGACATGTTAGCACGTTATTTTTTACTGTTTTCCTGAGTTATCAATGTATGCTGCTTCTCCATTAGTGTCTGTGACATTTTCGTGCAGTGAGGCTAATATGCATGCAATAGATGACATTAAGCTATGTCAGTTAAAACAATAAAAAAGGAGGAGAAAATGGAGAGGCACTTCCAACTTTGTCCTTCCCTTGGCATGGTGAAAATGAGAGGGAGAGAGAGACACTGCGGATAGGAGAAGGAGATCATGGCAGTTTTAATAGAAGTGAGAGACCATAACGTTGATTTAAATATTATCCAGGTGACCACAGTAAGTCAAGGTCATAAAAATCTAATGTCAGGTTCGCCCTGGAAAGCGTTGGGGGTGGATTTTATGATCTGCAAATATAATGTGCTGCAGCAGTAAAGATGCGTTTAAAGGTGTGTGTGTGTGTGTGTGGAGGAGGGCTAATCCACACAGCAGAGACTGCAATGTGCAAGACCCAACCGAGGCGCTGCCTGTCGGGCTGGAGGCTGCAGCCACGAATACAGGGGTATAGTGGAGCTTCAGGGGAGCAGGAAAGTAAGAAAGATGGTGGATAAAGGGACGACGAGCGCTACGGCTGAAGGAACAATAACAAGCTTCCCGGCAAACACGTGGATAACAAAGCGCACCTGGAGGGCGTCTGCAGAAGGCAAGTGAAGGTAGGACCAGTGCTTTTATTTCCTGTTTTGGAGAGTATGTCACAGCTGTCAAGGAAGCTTGCTTGACAGTACATGTGACACGCACTGCACGACTGCTGATGTCGACAGTTTATGAAGTTGTTTTATATTAAGCCAGTAACTGGCCTGCTGATTGCTATTCGCTCTCTCTCTCTTTTATGATAATAGTGGTTGATTATTATTATTTCTATGGATACTTGGTGTGACTGAAATTAAAGCCAACGGTGTTTAACAGCTGGGTAAACTGTGTTGTGCAGCTACAATTTCCTTCATGGGATTAAATCAAGATTAGACTGTCCTGACATTTGATGAGTAAAGAAGACATGCAGAATCTTTACGGTGAAAGTAATATGATTGCAGTTTGGTGGTGTGTTCTTGGGGTTGGTACTTGCCTTTTCTCTATGTGGTGGTGTTAATCCTCATGTGGCTTTTGAATGCCTTCTCCTTCCCATGGATTTTATTCCCATTTGCGCGAAGCTGAAGCGTGGTTTAGGTAGTTTCATGTTGTTGGGGTTGGCTCCTGGCTCGGCAACAAGAAACTGCCTTGATTACGTCAGTTCGTCTTCATCAAGGGCACAATTTCCGCTGTATAACACCGTATAGTCACTCAGGTCGCCGCAAATGGCATTGTAAATGAACTGAGCTGCAATACTTGGACAGAGCCGTGTTTCTTTCTTTGCTGTTATTTTGTGGTGGGCTGTAAAAGCTTCTCAGGCTCTCTCAAGGAGAATAGGTTGTAAACAACATGGGGTAACTAAAGTTTTAGACTGTTGTGTTGCATCTGTCATCACTGGATGTCGGTTTAGATTTTTTGGTTACAGCTTTTAAATGGTGAGAGAGATTGGAGATAAGCTATAGCTATAGATGCTAGATGGCAACGTGACACTTTGTTTTAGGCCTAATTAATTGATCGACAAATACATTTGGATCTTCAGGGTGTAAAAAATGGAAAAATTAAATACACTGAATTACTGTTTCTACTATATTCTCAGCTGTCTCCATTATCAGCCAATATGTCTGGAAAAGGTTTCCTTCCAAAATATGATGCGTTTGTTTTTTCACATTGAGAATAAGCCTATGAATCATATCATTAAGTATGATGCCTAAATGTTTTTAAAAACCAAAAAAAAAAATGGAAGAGAAACAATTAATTTAGTAAAAGTTGTCTTTTTTAAACCAGTCATTTTTTTTCAAGCAAATACATACAATTTTCGCCCATAAAGAACTGATCCCCTTGTGCTTCGTTTCGGTCCAATATGATGACTTGATCAGTTCAGCTGGAATAGCCGAGCACTTTTTCTTTTTGAAGCTATGGAAGCCAAACCATTACAGGTTCAGGCCTCAGTCAGGCCTTAACTTTGAATATGCTTATCTGAATATAAGTACTGTTATTTGGTTAGTAATACTTTGCCAAAGAGACACTAACCAAAGTTAATAAGGTGAAAATCGACATCAAAATTAAACTTTTATGGAATAGTTGGCTCTTTTAACACAGTCAGCGTCTTTTCTGTGAGGTTGTTCGGTGTTTATCCTGGTCTGCATCTCGCCTTGTTTTTTCAAGACCCTTCCTTTTGGCATTAGTATCCCTGCCAGAGACAGTCTGGAATCCAAAGTCACTTTCATTCAGTTCAGTGAATGGGTGTCTCCCTCGGAATGCATTACTGACAAAGACTTTTTACAGCGTTGGAAACAGCCCGGAGATCTGCCCAGATTCACCCTAAAACCATATACACATAAACTAATTTATTCCACTTTGTTGTGGCGCATGGTATCAGAAGCTTACAACAGCTTAAGATGTGTTACTGACACTGGCATGATCAGACATGAACCAAGTATGCAAACGCTTAACTCTTTTCCCACCTGTGTTTTTCAGGGAATAAAAGGTTTCTAATATAATAGAAGACAACGGAGATTATTTTGTCGTTACATGGAAAATTTTAAGAAAGTTCGTACAGATATTACAAAAACAGTGCAGATTTTCTCTAGGCCTATATAGGCTGCGGTTATTTTGTTCGTAGTCTCGTGGACTCATATTAACTATTCCTTTCGCCATTTTACGCCAGACAAGTGAAAAGCTTAAAACGGATAAATTGCATCATAGTGTTCCAGTTGAATGCAGTAACATGATATTAACTAATATTGTTTGCTTTTCATTTTAAACAGGGTTTGCTTAATGAAACTAAAACTTGTCCCTTTTTAAACAATTATGTTGACAATAATAATTCCAATCTCAGCTAATAACTAGGATTAAGGTCAAATCAGTCTAAATTGAATTTTAAATAAAAAGTGAAAATCAAAGTTTTCACTTGTTATAGCAATAAGCTTCATCAAAATGCCGAAATATTATTTCAGGGAACACTGAAAAGATACTTATTTACAAATTGTTTTAACTAAGAATTAAGAAAAGGACACAGGGAATAACATTTAGAGTAGGTAATTATAAAATTGTCCAAAAGGGATCAGCGTTTGTACAGATTAAGTCACTGCAATAGTCTGGTCAATTTCTGTCTATACTCAGCACGTGCACTTTAATGACGCGCAATATTCACTTTCAAAATGCCCATAAATTGAGTATTTAGCACGTACAAATATGGTCCAAATTACATATATTGAATGAATGGTTTGAGGAAATGTATCTTTGTGTGACGCACTGCAGATTTCTTTTGATTATGAATTTCATTTGCAAATCTGCAATGCTGATTTGGCTATTCATCATGGCATGGCCGTATGAACAGCAAGCCAACTCAGGCACATGTGTGCCTTAGTGACTGTGAATCATTTCTCAGACATTACAGCAACTCGTTATAGACAGACTCCTTTCCTTTATACCTTTGCACACGAGGCAGCATGCCTCAAATGAAAAAAGTCAATACATAGATTCAATCGATTTTTTTACAATGGGTTTTTCCTAGAAATAGACAGTGTTGATTGAAATAAATGAAATATAACCTACGTGTTCACTTTGCTGATTTTTTAACATTTAGGTTTTTTTGAGCTTCGACGCATTCTGTCTATCCCATAATGCTTCGATCGATTGCTTATTAATGCTATGCGTTTCAGTTTATGATCCTAGGTCATTCTGTATCATTCTGTAACCACCTTTCTTTCCTATCTGAAACATTTTTCTTTCCTAATGGGAGCCCTTTAACCCTTTAAAGTTCGCACTTAGAAAAAAGAATGTTTCTTTGCATTTTCTCTTTTCTTTTGGGTAAATGGTAGAGCAGGACCTCAAAGGGATAAGAAAGAAAAGTGCTAAATGAACTAGCCCACTTTATGGAAATTGCAGTAATGCTTGCCATCAGTTTAATCATATTATGAAGTGTCAATGCAATACGGCAGGGTAAATAAACCCTTATACACCATACAGTAGCTTAAAGCCTGTTATTTGTCCCAGACAGCGTAGGCTACCTGATGCTAGACATCATGGCTATGCATTAATAACCTTTATCCAAAACAAAAACCACATCGTCTTCTTTAAACGTTAAGGAACAACTGTTGGACCTGTCTTAATAACTGTGCTGCAAAATTTGGTACAATCTCAAGTATTATTGTAAGAATTGGCAATACATAAAACGATATAGCTTACGTTTGAATTATTCTCTAAATTAAATGCTGAAACATACGCAGATGAAAAAAAAACAGTATCTTGACTCAAGAGACGAAGAGATCTTAAATTCAACATTTTTAGATCAAAAATGTTTTGTTGAATCACAAGCCACGGCGACCAAGGCAGAATAAATCCACACTTCCTTATCAGTTGTTTCAATCTGACCTTGGGCAATTCTGGTTATGCTTTATTAGTTTCCAATTGGTATTTTCTTAAATAGGTCAAGTGATAGTAAGCACATTTACTAGAATGCAAATGCTTCCCTCTGCTCTTTAATTAAACGTGTAATTTGAATTTATGTGAGGTGTAACAAAATGAAGTCAGATTTTCTGAGATAGTGTAATCTCAGATGGTCACTACAGCTGACAAAGAACAGATTAAAAAAAGTTATAGAAAAGAGACAACAAGAAAGTTTGTTTGAATACATTTTTATTTGAAATAAACCCACTTAGGTTGATACATAAGAACGTATGTAATGTAAAAATAAATGTATTTAAATCTCATCAATGAAAATGCATTTGCAGATAGGTCGGTTGCGCAGACAAACACGTAAACACACACCCACACATGCGCACACACCCACACAGATCATACAGACATACAACGCGTACAACAGCAACAACAACAATCTCCCTGGATAAGACATCAATACGCATTATGTATTTATATGTCATAAAATTGTAATAAATGACAAATTTGACTTAGGTTGGTGTAAGAAGAATAAACATTCGTCAACCTGAGGAAACCAACTAATTTTCCATGAGCTGATTCAGAGTGCACTAAATCTGATGGACTGCTCTATTTCTACAAACATGTAGCTAAACCGTTTTCGGCTCGTATTTGCGCCTTCATCAGCACACATCGGGACACCATTTGGCGCTGTCCGAGTTAAGGTCTGACGTTTGGCCTTTTAAATTTCATGGTTGAATCTGAACTCAACAGCCACACAAACATGACACTTACTACTGATTACATCTTCTTTGACGCATAAAGCCCAAATATCCGGTATTATTTTGTTGCCAAGCATTGGTATTTATATCTGCTAATGTGGAATTTGATTTAGGATAATTGAGAATGTCACTAAATGTTTGCAGTTAAGGGATGACAAAGGCTCGTTTCTAACCACCGTTTCCTGTTTTGCTGCAGATGCGCAAGAACACTCGTGCTTTTTCTTATCAGCTGGAAACAGGGATTTGTGTTTAAGATTGACACTTTGATGTCTCGTGTTTTCATATTTATAGAACTCAATTTGAGTTAAGTTTAAGATCATTTAAGTACAGCTAGTTGTGATTTGCTTTGCTGCGCCACCTTTGCACGCTGCATCTTTCAGGCCTACATATCCTTATTTAGATTTCTCCTCTGAGAGTTTGGGATAATTTAGAATTATTATCACATTTTATTCCTCTTGCTCTGCATCCCAATCCTCCACTATAACTGTAAAAAAAAGCAGTTTTAGGAGCATAAAGACATTATTTTATATTAATTATTGATATATATAAAGTATGCTGAATTCCACCACTCAACAAAAATAGCTGTAAAGCATACATGCATATCCAAATTTATAGAAAGCAGGTACATCGTTCAGGATTAAATAATTCAGTAGTTATGTTCTACACTTCATCCAACCTGCACAAATACATAACACTTTAAGTAGCCGTATCTCTAATTGACCCATTTATGAGCTGGTGGCGTCTTTAGTTTCTCTTATTTCACCGTACATTAGAATAATGTTTAACTCGTGCATCGGTGGATCTTTGCTGCAGAGGACAGGGTTATTTCATAGTGTAGCTACTTGGTGGTAAGGTATTATGCATAGTGCAAAACAACAAGTTTATTTTGCTGTAACATTAGCTCTTAACGCTTTCATCAAAGCTCTTTTACCTCTTCCTCATGTAGTGTCCCCTATTCTGTCCTTGGTCTTTCGGAATTTCACAAAAATGCTTTAGACGCATACAATAGTGCTGGTTTTTATGTGAGGGGGGATCTAGGATGCGATCTTATTAACGACACGTTTATGAACAATCAAATGGTCCTCGTTAAAATTTATTGATGGGCATAAAAACATGAACAGCCACTAGCCGAAAATAGTCCGCTTTAGTGGGCTGCTTGTCAGGACTTGGAATCCCCTCCTTGCCTATCTAACACAAATCCCATTTAGAAAATATTCGGTCTTCTGGCCCTCCTTAAAACCGTGTAGTTTATCACGGGTATATCCTGCACCAAACATAATGCTATAACCTATAGGCTTTTATCATATTTCCTTTGCCATGTCCAGTCTGCACGTAGCCTCAATGAAAGCTTTTCTCTCTTTTACAATAAAGAGAATTCCACAGGAGGTTATAAACTCATCACTTTATTAAATACGTTGCTGGTTTGACGAAGGTAAAATAAACCAGCGATTCAATAAACCTCTTAATGCTGTAATATTATCCATTGCAATAGCATGGAGCTTCGGTAGATTTCGCCTGACAGAGATTGATTACACCATCAAATAGTTCCTTGCTTTTAGACGTAATGTGCGCAGGTCTGTACTCTTGACTGCAGAAAGACCAACCATTAACACTACCAATGCATATTTTCTTCGTAAGAAAGAAACATTTTAGTCGAAATTACCTCTATACGTCCAAGAAACTGTGTAAAGGGCACATTCTTTAATCCCATTTATGTGCATTGGTATCCCAGGGTAAGTGGCGCATTGATCCACTGTACAATTTTTGTGGGGGTAAATATAATCACGTGTCACAGAGGCAGCCAATAGCAGCGAGGGAAGCGTTGAGAAATAATTACCTGCCTTGATTGTTCTATGGCTAGATAAAAAAAAGTACACATACACTCCATATAATAAACGGATGCATGTAAAAGAGTCGGGGAAGCTTCGACATGTCGACTACGGGTCCCATAAGTAATTATTATGTGGACTCCTTGATCAACCATGAGAACGAGGATGTCCTTGCTGCAACTCGGTTTTCGGCGCCCGGTTCGCACCCAGCCGGCCCTCGTCCGACGTCCTTAGTACCGGAGTGCGCTGACTATCCTTCCTGCAGCTTCGCACCCAAGCCACCCGTCTTCTCCACCTCCTGGGCCCCTGTACACTCCCAGTCATCAGTGGTTTACCATCCATACAGTCACCAACCTCATTTAGGCACAGACTCGAGGTATATGCGGTCATGGCTGGAGCCGATATCGGGAGCCGTGCCTTTCCATGGCTATCCGGGGAATGGCAGGCACTATGGGCTGAAGCCCGACGCTTTTCAGGAGCACAGAAACGGCGAATGTGTTGGCTCAAGCGGACGAACGTACTCGGATTATCTGTACTGCTCATCCACTGATATGCGAGACAAGACGCAGCAGAATATCCCTTCACCCGAGTCGGAACTCCTGGCTTCGGGGAAACATAAAGAGGAGAAGCCGGAGCTAGATCCGAGTAAGTTCAAGCTCTTTTACATCCTGGACAGTCTTGTTTTAGATCGTGCAAAACTGCTTTTGCTAAAAGCTGTTTTATCGTCCAGCATAAAATGAAATGATGAGTTGTTTCTCTCTCCCTTTCAACTGAGCTCTGAATCACTTGTGCAAAGGGGAAGCTTTAGGAACTATAAAAGACAAATGCTACTAGGCTAATATTGGGGCTATAAAACTAGACGGGGCTGTAAACATGGACTCAAATCTGCAGGAAGACGTTGAATTTGGAAGGATGTTGCATAATGTAAAAAAACATGCAAGGTTCTCATTTAAAGTGAGCACCCCAAACCAACACATGAATCTATTTATCAGTAAACGCTAAATGGCTCCTTTTTATTACTTTATTCTGACCCAGTGCCATTAAAGTCACATCAAACCCCACAAGCCAACTTTCAGTCCTATTTTGTCTCCAGGCCCATCTTGTGAGGGAAAAGCTTTTTTCCATTTCTTTCTTTTAGCTCTGTGTGATCCCTGTGGTAAAATACATTCTCCCACAAAACAGTAAAAAGATTATATATATACAGACACATATGACAATTTTCTCCCCTTTCTTAGTCCAAAACAAATTCACATGACTCCCTTAGCCAACTTGAGGAATGTAGGGACATACTCTAGTACTTTCACCACGGACCTGTAAAGGCTTGAACCACGGACCATTTTATGGGCCAATAAAGCGAATAAGCGCATTGAGTATTTTACGACGGTGTTGCTCTCAAGTTAAAGGGACAAGGAAGCACATCAGCGGAGGTTTGCTCGAAATGGCTGCAAATGTTTTCTGTTTTGTGCTAAGCTTTGAAGAGGACACTAAACTTTGCCAATTTTTTAATTATTTACCATTGTGCACCTTCGGATGAATCTTTACGCACGTTTCTAAGGGGTCAACATTCAATATTGAAGTCATAGCTTTGAAAACAATTTACAATCTTGCTATTCTCTTTTTTATTATTATTATGGTTTTTATTTGCAGATAACCCTGTGGCAAATTGGATACATGCCCGCTCTACAAGGAAGAAGCGGTGTCCTTACACAAAGTACCAGACTCTCGAACTGGAAAAGGAGTTTTTGTTCAATATGTACCTTACAAGAGACCGCCGATACGAGGTCGCTAGGGTACTGAATCTGACCGAGAGGCAGGTCAAAATCTGGTTTCAGAACCGGCGAATGAAGATGAAGAAAATGAACAAAGAAAAGACCGACAGCAAAGAACAATAATGTGGACTGCAGTGAGAAAACAACCATAAGAAACCACTAGTCACATGGACAGCACAGATGTACCAAAACCCACGATGACACCCCCTTCCGACTTGCTCGCCATACTTATCACTATGTTGGATTTTGTATTAACCCTGACTTCCAGACTGTTTTATGCTGATTTTTATTTTCTAGTGCACAGTTAAAGTATCTTACGATTAATAAAAAAGAAAGAAAGAAAGAAAAAACATTTACATGGAGAATAACATTCTGCTTCACTTTGTTTTTTCTGAGAGAAATTAAAGAAGCGTAATTTGGATAAGAAAATACTATCCGAAGAAAGGCTATACTTGAATTCTTTTGAATTTCATAAAACCATAATTTATGATGTGAATGTTTTCTTTCATGTTTATTTCCTTCATACCCTCTTGCGCAGGTGGAGTATTTTGTACAGAAAAGGAGCATCTGCGATCGACTTGTCTGTCTTGTTCTTTGTGATAGTTGTTGCTGTATTTGTGCATATTTTTTTCTCTTTTGAATGTAGCCTACGAGTTTAATTATAGAGTGTCCCCATAGACCTCTACAAATATAATCATAATCAGAAGTGTTTGCTTTTTGTGTTCATTATGAGATATCATGTTGGCGGATTTACCTGCACATAGGGGGATCTTATTATCACATGATTTACAATGAAAAACTATTTTCAAGCGTTATAAATTGAATTGAAATTGAGTCACCAAAACACTCCTTGCTTAGCTTCAAGTTGCAAAGACAGCGAAGGCCTAGTTTAAAGAATTGTGGGCTACACCACTGCAAAGGGGTCAGATCGCAATCTTCAGCTGGAAGCTCGGTTAAAACGTAATTAAGCCAAAACTAACATAATTTTCAACATTGATAGCAGTTATATTACTAATGTTTACTTTGCATTAAATAAAGCAAAAACCAGCGTCGTTCTGTCTCCCATAAGTGTCCACAGGTCAACCCATGCAGTTTTGAATTAAAAAACCAAAAACAAAGCAGATGCTGATTTAGTGGCATCTTATTTGTTTTACTAAAATAAACTTCTACAACTAATTAATTGTACACCACTGTTTTTTACGGTCTTGATAAAATTACAGACTTGCAATGGTAAATGTTTAAACTGTTCTAATGAAATTCTTAAAAGGACATAATAAATACAAGATGCGTGTGCGATATTCTTTTTAGGTCTGGACACCATGAGTAGCTACACACATATTTTGAGTTTGATAGAGTTTGTTATGTTGCAATTCAAGGCGGGCAGAAAATCTGCTGACAAACTTTGACCAGCAAACTTTTAAGTCAGAGACAATTTCCCTTTTCTCGCATTTGTTTCCTGGGATCGGCCTAAATTGCCTTTTTGTGGTGGCAAACAATACAGACAGGATGCTGTAATTTCAAAGACCAATCCAGTGCATTTCCGCTCAGCTCGGACAAAAATGCTAGTTTTACAACCCCTGTTGAAGCCCGGCTGTTTGTCTCAAATGCAGATGAACAAAGCAAACTCGACTGACTGGCTAGACGTCTGGGCTAAATTACTTTATGGTTTCAATGGAAGATGGTGGTGGACTCGTTCAAAGCAGAGCCGTGCACACTGTTCTGGGGATTTTATGCCTGATAGGCTAGTTTAAACTCCACTGTACTTCATCAAAAGCGTGGTCAATTAGCCTTCAATTAGATGGAGGAAAAGTCAATATTTATAGTGCATAGATGTGAGTGCTGCAGAGCAGTTATCTGGCATGTGGGCTATATGGCTATCACAACAGGAAACACATCAGCAAATGCTTCACGTGCGCAGTCAGACCAAGGGAACTGTTGGGACCTGGTTATAGATATGGTGTTCAAAATCACCATTAACCCTTATTTATTCAAAGAAACAGACAGAAAGTGGAGATATAACATGTACCCATATCGATGATGTTTTTTTGTTGGTGGAATCATTGAGGTTTAAGGACATATCCCAACACTAGATGACGCTGTTGATCCATGTTTTAGACGTGGTCTGCATGAGGGGCTTTTCTGCAGCCAGTGGCTTGAATGAAGAATTTAGAGGCTTGAACAAAGAATTGGAGAAACCTACTGATGACAAGTGACAGATTTAGTCACACACCACATTTTGTGTAATAGGCAACAGAGCTGGTTGTTGTGTTGTACATTGGATGTGGTCAGAGGTATTTCTTTTTGTTGAAT
>JAVQJG010081023.1:0-14156 GCA_036024015.1 Craterocephalus amniculus | reverse complement strand
CAGTTTAAACTTCTGAGTCAGAAGTAAAAAATTCAGAGTTCACATAGAAATGCACCATTAATTTAGATGGACAAACCATGCAGTCAGTCTATCGGAGGAAAGACAAAGATCACAGCACTATAGAGAGGGAAGACGGAGTAATGGTACAGAGCTGGAAGCCAGATTTATATCACAAGTCTGAGAGGAAAAGTGGAGAAATTAGTGAATTTAGAGCATCATAATCTTCAGATTTCTGCTCTTTATTTACTTGATCTTCTTGGTGTGGTTCTGTGTTCAGTTGTTTGATAAATGATTTAAATAAAATATTACGTTTCTAATGAAAAATGCACAAAAAATAAGGCTCTTAGGATAAAATAAAGAAAAAATTTCTTACCAACAAACAAGCCACTCCTAATTATTAAACTAGACTAAAAAAAAAACATTTGAGTAAAACTTGATGAAGAGTAATTTGGGAGTCGACTCTTCTAAGGGAGCCGAGTCTAAAGAGACCAACATTCCCATCGATGCATCACATGCAGGACAGACTGGGATCATCACAGTGTGAAGGGAACAGATTTGAACAGAAGTGTATCAGGAAAAAATTGACAAATTATTGATTCATTAAGTTCTTCTTGGTTTGATCTGATTGTTTAAGGTTTTACTAGGATTTACAGGTAATAATGGGAAAATCAGCATATGCTGGAAAAGTTGTTTTATTCAGGCAATTCAATGTAAAAGCCAGTACATTTTAAATACAGATACAAGAGTTTACTTTTAAAGGCCTGACATGTTTGTATTTAAAATCCATTTTTAATTTAATTCTAAGCAAAATTCTAATTTTCTGAGTTTTTTTTATTTTAGGTTTTCTCAGGCTGCAAATCCTAATCAGCAAAATCTAAACAAGTAAAAGATGAAATATATTCATTTGCATACTATTTGTCTTATATATGCACATTTCAGGATATTCTAATTAAAAAATATAAGTAATGCCTGTAAATAGTAACTATATAGTTTTTAAATTAAGAAATGCAATAGCCTAATTAAATGAAAATCCACTGAAATAAATATATTAATTGTAAAATGTACATATAGTTTATTCATGAATGAACCAGTTCTCTGTAGATTTACACATAAAATGTAAATGTGTCTGCTTTCTGGATCACACAGCTTCCCTACAAGTGATTAGAATTTGAATTTAAAGTCTTTCCAGGTTAAATCTGGACATCTGGAGGTAGAATTTACTGCTTTACAGCGGGGCGAGGAGTCACTTGATAGCAGTAGTAACACACTCCTCGTAGCTCCCCCACCTCCTGCACTCCAACATCCGCTGCCACCCCCTGATCCCGAGCAGCGGCCTCCAGCCACAGAAGCCTGGCATCAGGATCCTCGTCTGAGAACTGGAGAAGGGATCCTGAACCCCGCAGCGCCCGCAAACACTGCTTCAGCACCACGCCGGCCTTTCCCTTCCCCTCCTTGGACCTCAGCAAGGCATCAGTGGTCCCCTTGTCTACAATCAGGTCCAGACTGGTGGGACCGTAGTGCTGGTCCAGCTGTGTGCAGTCCAGCTCCACAAAATCCAGCTGTGAGGACGGGTTGTGAGGCTGAATGGCCTTCGCTCGAACTTGCTGCTGCATGAGTCGCACAGCTACGGGGGAAATGTCAGCACAGGTGACACAAACCGGGAAAACGGAGTCTCTGTAAATGGAGGGGCCCAACGCGGATGTACCGCAGCCCATATCCAGGACTCGGAGCGCTGCGTCTGCATGGGGCGCGGCCTGCAGGAGGGGCATGATGAAGTCCCGGACAGAGTCGAAACCAAAGAACCACTCAAAGTTTTTGAAGGTGGCGGTTCTGCTGCTGCTTTCGGTGTAGAAGCGGTCCCACGTCGATTTCTTATCCATGTTCTCCATCAGCTCAGCTGTGCAGAAAAAACAACGGTTCAAGCCACATCAGTTCGTTAGAACATCCAGCCTCAGATAAAACAGGTTCAGGACAATCCTGGACTCAATATTTGACCTTTAAGAGTCGAAAATGATGCTGAGTTTTAAAGTAGATGCGTTTCAGTAGAAATGTGACACGCTTAGGATGGACCACCCATCTTCTAAAATCAATCCATGTAGAACTGATGCAGTCCTTCTTTAACATTGCATCCTCGTAATAACAGGATCATTTATCTTGTTTACAATAACAGATTATTCAAAATGCAAGGTTGCAAGGAACCTGGAGCAGGTCCCAGCTCTTCCTAGTCCCACCACAGGACCAACACAGATAGATAAACATTCAAACTGGTAGAATTCACAAATACACAGTCCAGAAATTCTAAAATGTAAACTCGACTCTCTAAAATCTTATTACTTTTAGTAGAGTTATAGAAATAAAGAGAAGTACGACTATATTTTATTTAGTGTGTTTGCAGTCTACTGGGAGAAGTGTTGGTTTGGAATAGCCCAGTACTGTCAAGCTGGGAATCTTATGTCTGATCACTGATGGATGAATATGACTTTATTTCTTTTTATGCAGTCTGACAAAGGCTGTGATGAGTCTGACAGCTGTGTTTTGCCGTGACTTGTAGCCTCTACCCAGCTGTCAAGGTGTCTTTGCTGCTCAATGAAATCAGGTGTAACACAGTAACCACTTAGATTCGCGTTATCTGGATCTATTAACCTATTATCAGGAGAAAAGGATCCACGTAAAGTCAAGATGACGAGAAAATTACCTGGTTATTCTTAGATAACGATTTATTTTATATTTAAGGATTAATTGCGCACCGCCGCTCCCGGCTTCCGTACTACACTCAAAGATTAACTTTGATGTATTTATCCAGCAGACAAGGTATGATTTAGTGTAACATTTCTGCTTACTTATATTGTTCCTGAATAAAGTTACGTTTTCTGTGTCAACTGGTGGCACTTCAGCTCAATTTTGAGCTAGCTTAGCCGGCTAGTGGCTGTGCTGAGCGTCATTCGCACGTGCCTTAATGCGACGTTAACATTTTACTCTAACAGTCTGAAATTTTCTTTTTAAAAAATAGGTTTGTACGTACTTGTCAGAGACGAGTGGCGGCGTACACACGTGGATAATATTCTCCTCGACAGAGTCAACGACTTTGCAAACGGAGACATCTTTGAAGGTTGTGTTAGGTTTAACGAAGATGTCTTACTCTGTGTGGTTTTTGTAGCATCAAACATTGACCGGATATAGTCAAACAAAGCGTCAACTAGAACGCTTCTTTGCATACATAGACGATCTTTGATACGCAGTCAAAACATTCAGTCATTGATAAAAATAAAAACGTGTTCAAGGTCAACAGAACCTGCTTGTGAAATTATGTTCGTTATCTTATTTTCACAGTCAATGATTGTTATTCACTCTTGTTTGAAAAGAAAATCTAAGGAAGCAATAGGAATTATCTTATTTGCTTGGCATCAGCTATAATTATTTTTTTTCTTTGTAACTGTATAACTTCAATGTTCCTAACAAATAAATAGATAAATAAATACCTGCAGACTGAAAAAAGTAGTAATAAATTTAAGATAACTTAATTATTAAGTTGAAATGATTAAGTGATTAAGTAGAATAGGAAATTGTCTTTGTATTTACCTTAGTTGAAAAATATATTTTTATTTTAAACAAAAGTCCTGGACCAATGAGAGCACTTTGCTAATGAGCAGTGGGCCAGAATACCTGTGGACAGTTGTAGAAGTCTGATGGAGAGTTCCAGAAAACACCTGATTACATGAATTGCCTCAATAAATTAAATAATAAAATATTAGCTTATGAGTGGAGTTAAAGTGTATTAATTTCTCATGCTTTTTTGCATACTTATCAGAGTTTTAATTCAAATTTGAGATAAATAGAAGCTTGAAGAACAGCAAGATGACAATGAGGTTTTAAAGTAATTTCATGCACCAAAATAAAGTATTCTGACTGTCAAGCCAGAAATGTTACTAGTCTTTTTTTAGGGCAATGCTTTAATTTGCTTAGTTTATCCTGATACTGTATTATACACTATATTGCCAAAAGTATTCCCTCGCCCACCCAAATAATCAGAACCAGGTATTACAATCACTTCCATGGCCACAGGTGTGTATAAAATGAAGCACCTACAGAGCAGGGTCAACGGATGCTGAGGCGCATGCAGTAGTGCGACGAGGTCACCAAATTTCTGCAGACCTTCAAACTTCATGTGACGTTCAGATTAGCTCGTATGTGCGCGTGTTCTCACACACACACAAAGACAAAAAAATAAATTTAAAAAAAGCACTTAGCACTTGATATAACTACATCGATGACCAGCAGTCCACCTGTTCAAACTGTATCCTACTCCTTGAATTTGTGCTTGTGCTGTTCTCTCAAATGTACGTCGCTTTGGATAAAAGCGTCTGCTAAATGACGGTAGTAGTAGTAGAAGCTCAAGAACAATGCTCAGAGAGCTTCATGGAAAGAGTTTCCATGGCCGAGCAGCTGCATCCAGGCTGTACATTAGCAAGTCCAATGCAAAGCGTTGGATGCAGTGGTGTAAAGCAGCCACCACTGGACTCTATAGCAGTGGAGACGCATGCTGTGGAGTGACAAATCCCACTTTTCCATCTGGTAATCTGATGGATGAGTCTGGGTTTGGCACTTGCCAGGAGAACGATGCTTATCGGACTGCATTGTGCTGAATGTAAAGCTTGGTGGAGGGGGGATTATGAGGCAGGGGTGTTTTTCAGGAGCTGGGCTTGTCCCCTTAGTTCCAGTGAAAGGAAATATGAATGCTTGAGCACACTAAGACATTTTGGAGAACTCCAAGCTCCCAACATTGTGGGAGCATTTGGAGCCGGCCTCTCCCTCTTCCATCATGACTGTACACCAGCACACAAAGCAAGGTCCATAACGACATGACAGAGTCTGGTGTGGATGAGCCTGCAGAGAGACCTGACCTCAACCCGATAAAACACCTTTGGGATGAATTAAAGCAGAGACTGAGAGCCAGGCCTTGTCTTCCAACATCTGTGTTTAACCCCACAGATGCACTTTAGGTCAGATATTCCCACAAGCAAACTCCTAAACCTTGAGGACAGCTTTCCCAGAAACATTGAAGCTGGTATGGCTGCAAAGAGTGGACAGACGTCATAATGAAGCCTATAGATTAGCAATAGGAGATGACTTATGTTCAAATGTGAGTCAAAGCAGGTGAGCGAATACTTTTTAGTCATTATTGTGTATTTAAAGCACCTTGAATTGTCATGTACATGAAATGTGCTACACTGCCTTACTGTAGGAGAAAGGGAAATGTTAAACTGAGTGGTTACGGTTACGGTAATTAACTGGTCTGGTAAGAAGTGAGAGAACAAGGTATAAATATTGGAACATTTTTAAAATAATCTATTAACATCTTATCTTTATAGATATAATATACATCTACATCTACATCTACACATCCTTACCATGGGGATGAAAAAACACAGAGGCAACCCATAAGATGTAAATCGCTTTAATAAAACTCAATGAAACGCAGTGTTACAAAGGAAAATAATCAAACAAAGCAAGTAGATAACATTTACAACCACAAAAAAAAAAAAACCTGTACAACTCTAAATGGCTGGAGTCACTTCTATTTGTCAACGTTTTTTTTATTCATTTTTTTAAGTTAACCATTTTGTGACAACTGAGGAAAACTTTGGGGGTTCGGGAGCAAGTGGGGTAAGGGAGGCATGTAATGTGACTTTTGTCTTTTTTTTATTCACTTTTCCAAATAAATGAGTATAATCTCATACATAAGATGTATTCGTCATCATCGTGGCTGCTGAAGTTATCTCTGAACGTGGCGCCGCGGGGCGCTGCAGGACGATGAAGGGGGCGGTGGCCGGGAGTGTTATTTGTACAAGATGTCGTAATGGCCCGGTCTATAGAGCAGGAAGATGCGAGGGTCTCCGCCTTCGGGGAAGACGTGGTGATTGACAGTTCCTCCCTCTCCTCTGTCCATGTACTCCACCAGAATGGAAATGTTCAGGGCCTGGGCCAAGGCGATGATGTGAATGTGGTCACTTTCTTTAGACATCGGCTCCACCTCCTGAGGCAAAAAAAAAAAGAAAAGTGAATTTTCCTTCCCCCGCAAAGCACAGTCCGTTTTAACATTCAACGCTTTCTTTCACACCTGCTGGCAGAACTCCTTGATGGAGCGTCCTCCCTCGATGAAATGCTCAAAGAAGACGTTCTCCCGCTGCAGGTAGCCGGAGGTGAGGAGCCGCAGGTACACCACCACGTAGTCCGACACGTTCTGGTCGTTGAAGGAGTTCAGCAGCTCCTGCAGGCTCGGCTGTTTCTCGCACAGTTCGATTAAGTCCATGAACTAGGAGGAGAAACGGCGATGAGCAAGCCGGACAAACGACGTCTGCATACGAGCAGAAACCAGGATAGAGAGAAAAGTCTACAGAGAATCTTCCATAATTACATCCTGGAGCAGGGTTCAACATCTACGACCAGATTTACCAACGTCCCGATCCGATCACATGATGTCAGACTCCATCGGATCGGCTGCTACATCCCGATCAGGGCTCATAAATACATATATGGGAAATATCTCTAAACAAATGGAAGAACCTAGGGCTGCTCAACTGTGGCAAAAATAACAATCCTGACTATTTTGATTAAAATTGAGATCTCAATCATTTAACACGATTATTCACTAACCTTAACCCAAAGTCTGAAATCTTAAAGACAGCATTGTTTGAAGAAAATTACACAGATGCTGTTATATAGCAAATATCAATATAGCTATTATATCTTTTTATAAGACTTATTTAAGAACCAGCATAGAGTTTAAAGATGATTAATCCAGATTTTATCATTTTTTAAGATTAACTGTGTCACTGTGTGAGGTCGATGGTTAGAGCTGTAATTTCCGAGCTGCACTGAATGCATCAGAACTCTGTGTTGTGAGTTAAAAGTTTAATTTCCTATATATGGACCAGTTGGATGCTGGTTTGAGTTGCTGCCTAATGCATCATTTGGAGAACTTAGGTGATAAAACACCTCAGTCTTGTTCAGAAAACCGTGCTGCAGAACCTTTAAGCTAAAGTGTCCACATTAAGGTTCTGAGTCCATTTCTGCTTTAAACGTATGCTGTAAGTTTAAATGTAATGATGTAATGCTGGATTTGCACCTGAAATCAGATCATTTTGTTTTCATGATCGTTGAAATCCCAGATCGTAACAGATTAAAATCCGATTAATTGCCCAGCCCTAGAGTAACCGCTCGCTACGTTAACGTGGAAGTCCGACAGCAGCACGACATCACCGATTCAGTGACACCATTCAGTGGCCATCGTGAGCACCGGGACATCGTGATTACGGATAAATGGTCAGGTTGGGTCGCACTTCAGCTTTAAAATAAACAATCTCTTGAGTAATTATCCAACTGATGTTCACGCAGCGACACTGGGCAGAAACACACCCTGCTCTCTTTTTGAGGCTGTGACAGGCTGCAGACCAGAGTCCTGCACGGGTTCAGTTTTACTAACCCACACCTGCCCGAGACCGCTGGGATGAATATCAAACCCGACCAGGTACCTCGTTTATCTTGCGGTCAAACTGGACCCGACCCGCTGATATATCGCCCGCGACCCGTTTTTTAACGCATTAAGTCAAAGTTTACTCCAACACAGCCGTCCCTCCCTTCATAACAGTATTTTTATTCATATGTTTCATTGGATAGTTGGCGTTTTGTCTCAGCTTTCATTTGCATTGAATAAGAGGAAACTACAGCAACGCAGTGTATTTAGGCTGTTTGACTAAATATTCTTTTATAATTGCAAATGAAATCAGATTTATTTGATTTGGAGATGGCTGCATATAAACCAAAAGCCACCGTCCCTGTATCAGCCGTTCTCTGCTCCTGGATCACACAACCTGCAGCTGTAAAAATCATACTTGCTCCAGCTGTGAGCCGTGGCAGTGAGAAGCTCAGCACAGCCTGCAGGGCTTCACAATAAAAGTTGTTTTAGTAAAACACTGATGTCCTTGAAATAAATCTGATTTTAAGCTGCACCATGAAATTTTATTGATGTAATCTTTGTCTGAGAAACAGCGTTTTTGTGGTTTACCTGGTGTGTACATACACAACCCCACCTCCTATTTGATGATTGATTAATTGAATTTAGGCTACAAAATTTTACTTTAGGCCGATTTGTTATTGCTTGGTAGTTATACAAGCTCCCACATGAGTTAAATGGAAATAATGAGGGACATCCTATAGCTCATCTGTTTTCTTGCTCTTCAATTCTTAATGTACCGGATCGGGACACCGTATCAGCTGATACTCAAAATCAAATGACTTGGAGGCAAAAAAAAACATACATAAATACATAAACAATAGTAAAGATAATAATAAAATAAATAAAAATAAAACATAAAACCAGTTAGAGAAGCATGAAAAGGAACTGGTTTGGGTTTGGTGGGACACTCACTGTGTTGTGAAAGTCTTCAATGGTGAACTCAGTGAAACCTTCGTTAACCAGGTCCAGTTTACTTTTAGATGCAACTGCTTTGAACCTGAACACACAGAAAACAGGGATAAGTTCATTTTCATGTAAAGACTGACTTTAACATCAACTTTCAGGAAGCAGTATGGTTCTGGTTAAACTGGTGTGAACGCAGGATGGCTCAACAGAAACCACTAAAGTTCAGAGACTCCTGAACGTAGCAAGAACCAGAACTTTCTTCAGGTTTAGACTTGAAACTTTCTTTCATGAAGAAGTTCCTGGTTACAGCTGATTTAGTGACTCATCCATTCCTTCAGCTTTGGTGCTACAGCTGTAGACAGCAGGTGGATGTCCCATGATGCATGATGCACTGGGCTCCTCTCTGCTTTCTTTACTTTCTGTGTATATGAATAAGATACTAATATTTTCATTCGTTTATTTATTTTCCTCTCTTAGCAGGCATCGCTGGCTGAGAACTGTGATGCTGGTTGATCCCTCTTTCCTGTTCTCTCCCACCCAGCCAGCCCAGGAAGACTGCCAACGTTCCCGGTGGGGATAGGAATTCGATTTAATTGCATTAATTGACTTTTTGAGAGAATTAACAATTGAAAAAGAAAATCATTAATATTTCTATATTAAAATTCAATATTTATAGCCTACATTTAAATGAAGTAAAAGTAGAAAAAAACTTAATGTGTTTTCCCTTTTAAATTTTAATTACAGTTAAATGGGACTCATTCAATGGTTACATGAAAAATTTGCATTTACATGCAACTTCAGCGCCAGTTCAAAGTTCGATTAATCAATTAAAAGGTTATGTAATCGATTAAAATCTTAATGTTCGATTAATCCATCTGCATTTAATTATGCCCATCCTTAGTTCCTGGTTCTGGTGGAGGTTTTCCTTCATGTTAATAAGGAGTGTTTCCTCTCCTCTGCCTCCCAATGCAGCTCAGGATGGAGGATAAAATCAAAGACAAGATGTGATCCAATCCGCTGGTTTTCTCAGCTGAAAAATTACCTGTATGACTTCATTTAGATGAACACAGTCACTATAACCTGGATTAAAGTGGATCGTATTGGAATATAACTGAACTATAATGAATAGGACTGTCTGTAAGTGTCTTTAGCAGACTGCTGTGAATTGGTGCAAGACAAATAAAGCCAGTAAAAATGGCAGAATGTGACATGAAGTGCGAGGCGAGACCATGGCACCACTCACCTCTGTAGTTCTTTGCTGTCCTCTAACAGGGACTCGAGATGTGCGAATCCGAAGGCTCTGTAAAAGCAGTTTCCGTCCGGTCGTGTCTTACGAATGTAGGAGTATTTTTTGCTAAGGTCCTGCAACAAAACGAAAGAAAAGAAGATGCAGAGAAAACCACACAATGAGCATGAAACACAGACGCTTTAGAACAGAGAAAAGACCGTCTTTAAGTTAAAACACGGAGGTGGATGCGGGCGCAGTAACCTGAGAGCAGGCGGTGACTCACCTTGATCTTGAGCTGATAAACTGCGTCGTCATCGGCGTATTCTTTCTGCAGCACAGACAGGTCCTGTCTGTCCGACACTAAGGGGTTACTGTTGGCTATCTGCACACAGAAAGGCACAATCACTGCATGCATCGGAGGCAGAAGACCATGCAGAAATGCCCCTGCAGTTTTATTCTGCATAAAGGTCAGCTTTTAGGTAATTTACAATGTAGCAGTTTCTATCTTTCTATTAAAAACTTGCAGCAAGTTCGGAGCTCTGCTGTGCATGGAAAACTTTTCAGCTGTGTCCACAAACTAACGCAGTTATCTGACTTCTGAGCCGTGGGTCCTGCTGCAGAATGCTAGCTTTTTTTATGTCAGCTGTTAAAATGAAACCTGACCGGTCCGGTAAAAAAAGTACAAGGAAATAAATTCTCACCTCCTGCTGAATCTTGTCCTGTTGAGCAATGATGGCCTCGTCGTACGCCAGGCAGTTTACTCCTGTGAGACAAGGACAGCAGGTTAGGAAGGCTTCAGAAGCTAAAACAAGTGATCCGTAGCTTTCTGTTAAATATCCAGTTTTTATATAACAGATTTTTTTCACACTGCAGGGGAAGAAAGAAATGAAGTTGATACTTTTGATATAAAAAAAACAAACACCTGTCATCAGAAAAAGTCTTCCGCTGCACTTAAAAGCAGCAACTTTCATTGCTATAGCAAAAAGGACAGAATGACTGAAAGCAGAGGCAGAGTAATAAAAGAGATGCTGGACGTAACTTTCAGACTTGCTCCGAAAATATTGGAAATTGTTGTGTGATTAGGGTTGTTATGATACAATTTCAAACCAGTTATCGATACCAAGGATGGTGCTCGATACTACAGGAGGAAGAAATACTTGAACACCCCAAAAATGTAAACACTACAACAAAAATCTATCAATAAATATTAAAAAGGCTTTAACAATGTAAAATAAATGCATTATATTAAAACTATTTGTTTGTGCAGAGGAATTCTTCTGTTTCGTCACTGTGGTGTGAAAAATATTAAACAAGAAGAAACCACTTCAGCCACTAGTTAGTGAACTTATTTACATACATGTCCTTTTCTGCACAATATGAGAAAGCAGATCAGTAAACAACAAATTACAAACGTTTTAATTAAAAGATTAACTTTTTAATGTTTTTGTCAACAATCTACATTAAAAGGCATTTAGATGCAACAATAAGCCAGGCTGGGATCAGAACAGGAAACCTGCTGCACAAGCAGGCGACCAGCAGTAACACCCACAGCTACAAATCTAAAAACTTGCCATTAGTGCAGAGTTGAGTTGGCCACACTGTAAACAATGGGTCCTTCAGGGATGTGCTGTAGTGGAGGGGCTGCCCCCTGTGGTGCCTGTTTAAAATGGGCGGACGAAGCTGCTCCTTGCTGCAAAATAGCAACTGCAAAAGTGGCCTTTAAGTAGCAATACCGATGGAAATAAATATCGAAATAGATATAATATTTTACTCTCAATTAGTTTTGATTTTTTGACTACCTGGTTTCAATCATCGACTTAGCTAAAACATTTAAATATGAAAAAAAAAAATTGTTATAAAATTTTTTCCAATAAAAAAACATTGTGTGATTTAGAATATTAACAATAACCAACATGATATTTCGGTATATCGGTACCTTCTCACACTCCTACTGAACACGCACTAAATATTGTGACCGGGTAAGTAAACAAACTTTTCCCTAACTTGCACGTAGAGTAAAAAATCCGGTGCGCTGCTCTAATTTTACATGCACAAACTTACAGATCCACGTGGTATTTTGAGCCCTGCTGAAAATGTCACTGTTACATTTCCATGTTCAACCCAGAAGCATCTTTCTTTAACTGCTTTACATCTACCTGACCACCTCCCACATGCTCCATGTCTTCTCCGTTTTTGGTGTATTTCTGTGGCAGCTTTAGATTCACATGTCTGGCATCAATGCAGCATTTTATTAGATTTTGTGTGAACGTATACATTTCTTGGAATGAATGTCTTTGTGGAAAACTTTTAAGAAATTATAATTTTATCTCTGGGTGGATGTAGCCTGAATCCCTTGGAAAGATACAATCCAGGTCTGCAAGTGTGGCACAAAGTAAATGACAGTTCAGTTACATAAACAAAGCAGTGACTGGATTATACAAGTTTGGAGCTTTTCATTAAGTTGGCACTTGAACCATGGCCGGATAAATAGCTTTACATTTTTAAATATTAGCCATTAGGATTTCTCTGGTCCTTTCAAGGACATATGGTGAAAGTAGCTGGAGCTGTTAGGTTGGGAATATGCTTTTTAAGTTACACGTACATGGGTTTATTGTGAACATCTAACTCATATAATCATTATTTCTGAAGACGTACACAAACACTGCATGCAAGGAACCAATAGGGGCAGTATAGGGACCAATTTAACCAGACACAAGGTCACAGGGTCGATAGCGACAAATTTTCAAACACAGACTTATTGATTTGGTCCAAAATGATGCCTAGTTTCCACTGAGGAGAACGGCACATGTTGCTACGATTCGATACAGTCCTGAATGGTCCAGCCCGTTCAGAAAAGTGTGTCCATTACAAGTCTGACCACCACCGGCATGCAGGGTTTCAACAAAATGCCTAGCGCTGCGTCATACTGTCACGACACCAACATACATCAGATACGTCTCTAATTCCTCACCGCTCCATCCAGCTCTTTTTACGAGACTTCATCAACAACTGTGGGAAGAAACGTTGAAGCTTTTTTTACTGTTTACACTCCAACGTGGAATGACCGGTGTTTGTGTCGTGCTGCTTTGGGTGTCGTTTCATGTTTCTGTCCACCAATCAGTGCATTGTATCGCGAGACTCTGGTAGCTGCGCCTGAGCCGTACCATTTTCAGATGGACCCACAACTGCAGGGGCCGGAAAATGGTACAGTTTTGTCCAGGTTTATGGGACGCTTCTATAATGAAAACACTCAAAATAGCGTATCCGACATTACCGCTCAGTGGAAACAGGACATATGTAAACCATTACGCTCACAATGGAGCTGGTTGTTTTTGGGAATGTGAGGTCAAAAAGTAAGTATATTCTCTACCTGTGTCTTCCAATATGGTTTTAATAACTTACTTTGCTTTATGTGCTAGTAAACTGTTGTGCAATGTTTACGTCCCATTACTTTTGATGTGAATAAGTATATTTTCTTGTATTGATTCTATTTTTTTTGTAAAAGCTAATTGTTTTTGCTTAATAAAATTGGTTCTTTGTAATCATTGTCCCTTATTTCTTGAAGTTTCACTCTTAATGTGGCAGAGGGCAAATTTTAAAACAATACAATATTGTGATTGAAAAATAAGTGGTTTAATATTGAAAAGTATAGCATTACCATTTTTTAGGCAATACTGATTGGTCCTACTTTCGTTGTTATACAGGGGAAAAAATCTGAGTCGCGTGACTCTTTATTTTGCATTCACGAGTCTCTGAAAATACAAACGCTTTACTAAACGTGGCAAAACAATCAGTGTGCTTTTTTAGGCAAACAAGTATTTTAAAACCAAATAATTTCCTTTCTACATTTAGTATCTCTTGTTCACATTAGCAACCATATCAAAATCGTACCGCAGTCCCAAATTAACACGGGAACAAATTAATCCGCAACACTGGCTACCGTCATTCAGCTAAACTTGGCTAGTTCGAAAACAAAAACAATTTCTTGACGAGAATAAAAATAAACGTCATAAAGGAGTCCATTCAATAACTAATTCTGTGTCAAATAGTGAAATAATATTTTCAGTGTATCCCCAAGTGAATGACTGTAACTGGCATGCACAGTTTCGCTAAAAATAGCTGCAGACGCGTTTTCTTTTTCTCTTTGTGTAGCAGTGGTGGCTTGCTAACGTTAGCCAACAAGCTCTGGCTTCTGGTCCCAAACGATGCATGTCAGCAACCTCAAACGCAACACAGGGAACCAGCTAAAATGCTTAACATATACTACAATAAATATGCTTGTTATTTTATAGAAGATATGGCATCGCTACGGGCTATATATGTCGTGTTGTGACCAATTTTCTCACCCTCCATCTCTCCCTTTGATGATTCCTGCTTCTCCTCCGCCATCTTAGCTGTCGAGTTCTGTTTCCTCCTTCTCAATGACCTCATTTATTACACACTTCCGAGCGCAAACAAACACAAGATCTTATTTATTTATTTATTTACTTACTCACTTACTTACTT
>JAVQJG010081009.1:0-12738 GCA_036024015.1 Craterocephalus amniculus | reverse complement strand
TGTGAGCAAGTCACAGAAGAATCATCCCTCAAAGGAAGGACCAATTGGCAGTGAAGTAAGGGAAAAGTTTTAAAGGGATTTAGGATCTTTACCTCAAATCAACTTGGGAGCAGGAAAAGGTTTAAATCATGCATGCTTATATCTATAAGGCTTTTTATTACTTTTTTATAAGCATCCATGCATATTTACATTGCTGAACAGAACACACTATGTGATCGGCTGACTTCTTTGTAGAGAAGTCATGGTACACCTCGTCCTTTGGTCAAGGTTCTGGCAACAATAAGCAATGCAGCACAAAATGCGGTGACCCTGACGTACACAGCAAACAAGGTTATGCCCACTCTGTTTAAAGGCAATGAGTCTGCAAGAGTCTCTCCATTGTCTGATATTTAAGAAATTAGAAAGTATGATCTGCATTTCCTCATTTCTGCGATGCCGAGGCAGTTTCTCACCTTAGCTTCAGTGTTTTAAAAGGTCCAACAGAGGTGCAGCTACCTTCTAATCCACTAAAAATAGCCTCACTGGTTTCGAAAAGGAAGTCGAAAAGCTTTCAGCTGTGTAAAAGCCGTAGGTACAAGATGTAAATCACTGTTAATGATGGTATAAGCCAGTCATTGCTATTTGTCTTATTCTTTATTACTCTGACAGCAGGATTTTACTCGTCCAGTATCAAAGTTGGAAGTGAAAGCCTCTACAGTTGCAGAAAGTCCTGCTCTATTAGGATGTCCTGCTATCAGTGAGGCTCTCCAGGCACACATACATAAACAACCTTTCAAAGACTGATACAGACTACATTGAAGTCTGCATGAGCCCTTTGATGTGCTAAAAAAGAAAAGGGAAGAAAAAAAATCAAAGCCAAGCATAAAATTTGAGCAGAACAGATATCCTCCTGCAATGAGTGACTTGTTGTCCAAAGCGGAATTCATTTTCACTTTGACAAGCTCAAAAAAACTAGTGTGTGTGTATAGCAAGAACGAATAAGGAATAAAAAGAATTTACAACATCTTATAAATCCTCTTGAACGTTTTCTTGAAAACAGAGAGAAGCAGTGCCAAAGTTGTGTCTGAAGAGGTAAAACCACACACAAATGATTTCTAACATATCTCCTGTTTTTTCATGGGTGCCCTCCAGGCAATAGAACACAGCTGAAGCAGTAAACCTTCCAAATGGATTTGTTTTTGTCCTATAGCTTCAGTACACCTACTGGGAAAAATAACAACGATGTAGAAGTTCTGGCCTTTGTTTCACCCTCTGCCAGATTCATTAATGTTCACCCAAACTCAGAATAATCCAGGTCTAACATTATCCTTACATCAGATACAGTAATACTCTTGATTTAAGAGTGACACAAATCTTGCAGAGACAAAAAATGCTTTGCACCTTTGAAGATGGAAGTAGTGTGTGTCTTTCCATGATTGTGCAGCAGTTAATGCAGTAACATGAGACACACAGCCCATCTGCGTTTATGAGGTTCTGGCTAATTGTACGACTTACAATTAGCTGACTGTACTGCTGCGTTAAAGGGGGCTGATTGTAAAACACAAATAACATCCAAATATACAACAACATGAAGAAGTAGTTGTTGATTTTAAAGAAAGCTGCAGGCAGAGGAAGCTTTCCAGTAGATAAAAGGTGAATGAGTTACAGTGAAATCAGAACTTTGTTAAAACTGTACTTGAGTAAAATGGGTTCACTTTTACCTTAATCTACACAAGTCAGAATGCTTTTATCAGAAAAATGTGAGATTGGTTTAGAAATCATTTTCTCATTAACAGAGACAAAATACATTCTGATATTGCCTATACTATACTGTCTGTTGTGCTTCAAGTATCTGCATCAGCAAATGTCTTGCGGGAGCGTGTAGATGGGTAAATTCACTGAAACCAGTCATTACTGGTGCCATCGTTCTGAATTGCTCTGCCAATCACAGTGACAAATGCTGACAACAGAATAATGGGAAGGAGCTTCCCCAGGAAATGGCATTATCTAAAGAGTGCAGATAGGCATGGCACAAACATAAAACTGAAATCTGCAGCCAGTAATGATGGAAATAAATCCTGTTAAATTATTGGCCATTTTAATGTTCAGATGCCTGAAAAGTATTTCAACTTGTTAAATATTAGTTTAGAGCGCAGTTAAACATTTCAAGAATAAAATATGTGAAAGAAAGCACCATATGTGCCAGTAGGATAAAGTATGAAGCACTGCAATATGAATCCTCACACCTAAACAACGGGATAAAAGACCAGCAGACCGGTCTGCATGTAGCGTCCAAACACAGCCGCAGCAAAGAAGGAAAAGCTAGCATGTATTCAATGGCCATAAACATTTACCATTTACTGTGCTACATTTTTTTATGTCCCTTCCTAAGAATGTTGACATGATTTCCTCCACTACTGGCATGTTTTCTATTGCCTTGGAGGTGAATTATGAACTCTGCTCTCTTGTGGATGTGTTGTTAAACAGCCATGCTAACATAAAGTAAAGGATATGTGGGCAGGATGGAAGCTGCAAGCAGCCATGCGCAACTATCATTCTCTTCTTAATTGTTATCTCAAGATAACGAGTACATTTTTTCACGACATTGAGATAATGAGAACTGTTTTCTCGTGAAAACTGCATACGTTCTTTCAATTAAACAAATTTTCTTTTCTTGAGATAATGATTAAGGTGGGCTCAGAAGCCATTTTGCTACACCTGGTTTTCTTGGTCACCTAATAATACCTAATGACAGCTGGAGAGGGATAATGTTAGGGTGTGTATGTGTCATTCTGTGAATGAGTGACGGTAAAACTTAATTACCAGACACATCACAATTTCAGTCTATGTCAGACAAGATGGAAGTAAAACCTCAGTCTGCATCTGTGTGGGTAGACTGGAAACCAGTACTGCTGCCAGTAAACCATAAATGTGATAAAAGCCAATATAAAGTATCCATTCATTCATTCATTCATTTTCTGTACCGCTTAATCCAATGCAATTCAGATTTAATCCAATATAATTTATAAATGTACTTATATCTTTACAGTTTTAAAATAATTCTTATATATTAACAACAAGTAAGCATTTTCGGGGGAACCTGTGTGGAGTTTGCATGTTCTCCAACTATGCGTGGATTCTCTCGCAGTTTCCTTCCACACAGTCCAAACACTGACACGTGTGTCAGATTTGAGTCTCTAAAATCTCGCTAGGAGTGAGTGTGCATCCTCTTCATGACCCTGCATCTGATAATCAATTTTCTCAAGATAACAAGGTAAATTAGCCCGTTATCATGAGAAAACAGTGTTAACTAATCTACGTAAAAGGGAGACAAAATGAGGCTTTTAGAGAAAGTTGTGCATTTTTGCTCTGCACAATGACTGTAGCCCTTGTACTACTTTTATTCAGTATAGTCACTCTTAAAAATTCCCAGGTCCAGCGTTGGCTAAGAGAATTTCTTATAGATTTAGAGTCTAACCTCTGCATCGGTTAAAGACTTTTCAGTGAGTCCATATAGACAAACAGTTGCTTGAAGTCATACAGGTAAATGAGGTCCTCTTAGTCTAAATACACAGTCTAGTATGTCGTGAAAACACATCTGCTACTTTCTGTGATTGACATGTCTCAATTCTTAACAGCAGCAGCAAAGTAAACGTCCATCCTTCATTTTACTGAACGTTATGCAGGCAGCAGTAAGGATGCCAATATATAACCACGTTCTGTCCACCACCATGGCCTCTGAGGTGCTGGGTAAACACCACAGTGTCAAAGCACAAAAAAACTACTTGAATAAACTTGTTGTTTAACTTTCTGCAGCCAATATCCAGTTGAGAACCACTTTATTTGGGTGTGAAGAGGAGGCAGCGACAGCCACTTCTACAATGATCAACCTGAAGTTTTATATGAGCTGGAGACTTCCTCATCGCATTGCTCAACGATAGATAACTGCATTCAGCCATGATCGCACTTTATTTCCTCTCATCCTTCATCTTATTCTGGTTGATCTATTTTATCCCCCTTTGCTGGCATAACATTAGTGCCAGTCTATTTAGGTCTTCAGTAACTGTGTTAGCTTGTTAGTGTACTGGGTTTACTATTAAGCTAATTTAAATGTCCACGAGGACACAGTTTGACAGCAGCAAGAAACTGCTAAAGATCAGTTTGCTGCTTGCTCATCATTTCTTCTTTTCTGGCTTAATTAAGGTTTAGTAGAAGAGCTGTTAGATCAACCGGCACCACCTCTCTGTCCAGTTAAACACTTATTGCTCTCTGTTACAGTGACGTCTGCAAGCTTGGGAATTTACACATACTGTGTATCCTCTAACTAATATGCACACACACACACACACACACTCATTCTCACACTGCTTTGAGGATTCAGAATATTTTCTTCCTTTAATGCTCCTTTGTTCTTTTATCTCTGCTCTCTGTAGTGCTTGACTCAGACATCCTTACACTCACTTTTACTTCAGCTGACAAAGGGAAAGTAGGTCAGATTCTTCTGAGACTTGTAATGTGAAGTCCTCAGAAATGAAAGGAGCTGAAAGGACGCAATCACGGCCAGAATCAAAGATCTGGATTCTCACTTTTATCAGTTGTTGATGCACAGCAAACAATCCATATTTAAACTGTCACAGTGAGATGTAATCTTGTTTTGCACCTGCAGGTGGAGGTGTTCCCATAATTAGTCTTCTTTAACCCCATTTTCCTTTGAGGTCTTTTTACTGGAACAAGTTCTTTAATTCATTTTTTTTAGTGATGGCTGTGTGTATTTGTACGTAGTAGGATAATGACAATAATGTTTGATAATAGCATCAGTTGAAATAAACAGTCATGATACAGCTGATATGGAATTATCCTCTGCATACATTTCAATACTCTAATTAAAGACTACCTGCAAGTGGAAAGCTCTGATTATACAATCTCTTGGTCTACCAGGATCTCTTTATTTAGTTCTTGCTCTTAAATGTGGACAGATACAGGCCAGCCAAGTGGGAAATTAGATTGCATTACTTTCTGTACAACTGTCAGCCTCACAGATTTCTAAATTTAGCATCTGGGACGGTCTTTAAAAAGCCTTTAAAACAATGCAATTTTGCAAAATCACTGGCAGAGGAATGTGATCATTATCGGGAAAGATGTACATGATTACCGAATAATATATTTTATGGAAAAGACTATTAGATATGTGTAATTCTCCAATTTTTTTTTTACGTCTACACTACTTTTTTTTTTTTTTTCCTTTTTTGTAATATCTGCATCTATCATCAAATAAACGCTCATCCTCATTAAATCGGTTAAAAATTGGTCCTCAAAAGAGTCAAATTTTTATGACAAGAAAAATAGAAACTGCAAGACGTTTGGTGTATAGGAAGCACAAGTTTCTGTTGGCACAAACTTGACATCCTAAGTGTGTGCCCCCTTTTACCGTATGATTCCATAAACCCCATCCCACCTTCTCTGTCACATCCATCCAGGGTGTAGCAGCCAGTGAAGGACACTTATAAATCCTTTCCCGCCTGCCTGCTGAGGGGAGAGGTTGGAGAATCATTCCTAATCATGCTGGCTAATGTTTTACAGGTTTTACTGTGGGGGTCAGAAATCGTGGGCCATTTGCGTCATCGCTAAAGGGCAGGAAACTATTGGGGTGGGCTGCCAAGGGCAGGGTAGGGGGCTGTGTGTGTGTGAAGGGAATGAGGAACATACTTGTGTCTATGCAAAGATTTAAAAAACGTACAGCTAAAAGCATGTTTGCACTCTGTTTGTCATGCAGCGACCAGCAAAGCACACACTTAATGAACAATATCACACATTGAAAATGAACAAGCATTAATATGATCCCATGATGTGGCCCTGGCGTTTACTCGTCTAGTCTTCACACATTCTTATTCAGATGCTTCTAATTTCTGAAGTGTGATTAATGGGATTTATAGTCTTTACATTTCCTGGGAGGCAGTTAGCTTGATCCTAGAAGAGCCGAGTGTGTGTGAGTCTCAACCAGAGATAGATATGTCACTCTCCCCGGCAATGAGGATGCTGTGACCCAGAGAAAACCTCAATGGGAGTACCCCACATTCTGACCTCAAAAACAATCTGACACAACCATATGAAATGTGTCACTGACAAAGCCAAGGGTTTTTGACTCAGTCTATGCTGCTAATATGTGGTTTTATGATATTATTTATGTACACACTATTTGCCCTGCTCATAATCACCCGGATCTGCACATTTAGAGAGGATCTGGCTGTGCAGACCTGGCAGGCCATCTCGAAAAACAGCATGCCAAAGCCATTAGTGTATAATGGTACAGTCAGGATTACAGGAGGGACCTGGAGAGTTGTGAAGGGAACAGAGCACTCGTTTGTTTGTTTTACAAGCCTCTCCTCTGTGGAGCCTGCAAGGTGCCAGTGGCTTTGTGTGGTTTAATTCCTGGTTGATTTAAAGAGTATGCCGTATGTCAACAATGGCAGCTACTTTCTGGCCAGACCACACTTCTTCCGAAACGTTATGCCAAAATAAATGAGTTGTGACACTGGAAGTCATCTAATAAGCCTAAATTCATTTTTCTTCCCCCTAAATACAAATAGATCTAACCACCGCTGTCACTAAGAGGTTGATTTGTTTCCCCAAAAGGTGACTGGACCTGTGTGTTGATCATAAACTGGGATGTAAAGATGGCTGTTAGCATCATGCCTTCACACAATGATTTGTAGTTCTACAGCCTTGATTGTGTCATGTGGCCACTGCTGTCCGAGAGTTTTGGTTAAAGGGTCGCTGAAGAGATGCACAATCTAACCGGGAAAACATGACAGTCTATAAGGTCGCAAACAAAGCTTAGTCGCACCTTGAAGCTACAGCGTGTAACAAGGATAAACGTTAAAGAAAGAAATCATTGTCATGGTGATAAAGTAGCTGAACTGAAAGGCAAAGCTACTCTATGTCAAGAGGTGGCTCAGGCATCTGGTTAGGATGCCTCCTGAATGCTTTCCTAGTCAGGTGTTCTGGGCATGTCCCACGGGGAGGAGGCCCGGGGGATGACCAAGGACACTTTGGGGGAACTATATCCCTCAGCTGGTCTGGGAATACCTTGGGATTCCCCTGAACGAGCTATAAAAGGGGTGGGGAGGGAGGGAGAGGGAAATCTGGGCTTGGCATGGATGCATGGATGGATGGATTCACCCTAATAAATGAAAGGTTTATTACATGAGAATGAGCCATTTATCCCTGAGGATAAACTTGTTGTTTATATAAGAAACTAATTTAAGCGGTTTCTTTCTTTCAGTGTAGAAAAACAGTACTATGAAGAGGAATAAAATAGAAGAAGCCATGGCTGAGGTTCTGTTTTGAAATAAATTTTGAGAGTTCAAATTGGAGAAATTGAAGATCATGCCGATTACTACATGTAAGAAAAGTAAAAGGTGTTAATCGACTGCATCAAAGAAACAAAGAAACATGAGAAGGCAAAGCTGATTCTAGGTAACAATTAGGCATAGATGCAAAGTTGAATTGGGCTAAATATAAAACTCAAGTTAGAGTTCAACCATTTAGTTGGACCAGCATCTATAAAAGATGGCTACTAAGATATTCACCTTATGCTCAATGCTGCGACACTGGACCATGGCAAAACATTCAAGACCATCTTCTGCTTTGAAATGTCTCTGTGGGAGATCATCAGATAAATAAAAATAAATATGGACAAATTACTCAGGCTGGAATTACCAGATGAGATTAACTCGAGCAGCACTGCAGTTTCAAAATGCTTCATTTCTAGCTTAAATATATCATTATATACGTCGGCTTTATGGTTTTTACACAAAGAGGCAAAAAGATGAAGCTTTGAAGCATTTACACATCAGCGACGTGCAGACCTTCAATTTTTCAATGTCTTTAGTCAGTTGAGTCATTTATTTCTAAAGTAATCAACAGGCTTTTCTTTGTGTTCGGGATGAGAAGTCCCAGAGTGACATAGTTAACTTGTTTGGCTTCCAACAGCCAGATACTATTTTGAGACAAACAACACAGTGCGGTCTCTCTTCCTTACCCACCGCTGACCATTCCCATTACTTGACTAGAACCTGGTTCAGCCTAAGACAAGATATGCCTCACTATGAGACACATCACCATATTTGTATTTTATTACAATAATAATAATGGTTATGAATTGCCTTAAAGATGAACAGGGAGTGAAATGAAAGACATGAGATTTAAAAAAGACAAGATATTAAATGTTTTTGTCAATTCAACATCATTCGCTTAGTCTTTTCACAAAACTGTCCATGTTTTATCTCTAAGAGGTGCTTTATTGGGGGATTTTTTGCTGTTCCGTGCTCTTTATTTTTCAGCTTGCTGGTTGCAACTTGATATTACTTCACTAATTATTAGAGATCTATCATCAGGACAATAAATTCTGTCTTACATCCTCTCTTCCTCGTGTCATCCATTAATCTGGTGGATCATCCTGTTAGTGGACATGATAACACTGATTTCTTTAGAATTTTCTGTGGCTTGTATGAATTACATTACTGAAAGCCCCAAGGAAGGTAACAGGCAGTAGGTAATAAGCGTGCGTCATATTTCCTCTATTTTGTCACTCATATATTATTCAAGCAATGGAAATTATATTATTCAAGCAATGGAAAATGGCTTAAGTAGTGAGCAGGGGTCAAAGACAAAAACATGATGCTGTGTTACAGTTCCACTGTAAAATGGTTTTATGAAGTCTGGCTGGGATGAAGAGCAATATTTTCCCTGCAAGATGTGATGTACCTCAAGTGGTATTTTAATCTTGCTTTTTAATGTTAATGACCAGTTAAAGGACAAAACAACGCAGACCTGACCTTTGTATTACAGCAGGAAAACATACTGAACTGCTGGAAAGTTTCCATTTTGACTCAATGATGACAAGAGGAGTTTGACTCTGAAATTACATTCATCTAGCTTGAGGGTCCTATTTCGGCTTTGCTGTAACATCATTCAGGGAAGGAGAGGTAGAAAAGAATCTGAGAACACAGGGTTCAGTCAAAGGCAATGTTATGAAAGCCGTATGGGAATTTGTGCCTGCATACTGCCTCTAGTGCATGCATTAATTCATCTTATTTTCACTGAACTGACTCAGCAAGGACTGTTTTCAATGTTTTGTCTGTGCTCATCAGAGAGAGGACCACACACACACACACACATGTAAGCATCTACCACTATTTCAGCATTTACAATCCTATCAAGATTCCCACAGGACTCCAGTAAACAAACAGACAGCAATTGTCCGTTCAAGCAAATGCCTTTAAATCACATCCCTTCATCCTCTATAAATCACTGTTGTACAAATATAAACATGCAGTAATCTTCCAATAAACAGCATGTGTATCTGTATGGGGGCATAAATCTTTGCTTCCCCTTTTTTCAGGTGGAAGGATTTGCATTGCAGAGCTTAATCCCTGGAAGAGGCTCGGGTCAACCCCAAAGGAAAGCTCTGCAACATTAAATTGTGAATTGCTTGTTTTGTCTCTAAGATTCCCAGAGGGCTTTAGTTCCTCACGTGGGGAGCATGAAGGTGCAGGGAAAAAGGACATGGCCTGCACTGGTGCACTTAGTGGGCTTCTTGCTGTGAGACAAAGCGCAGAGCCATTAAGAACGGGCTGTCATGCTGATAGCCATCCTGGAAACCTGGCTCAAAGCGCAGCAAACAGGAGGATAAGATATGGGAGATGCTGGTTGTCCACAGGGGACTTCAGGCTGAGTGGCAGAAAGCCATCCTCTTCATCACTGGGGCTCACGGAGGCTTTGTGAGCAATAAACAGAGTACGCTACCTTTAAGTTCTCTGCCTCAATCTCTTATATGATATTATGTTTGGTATAATTGAGTTCAAGAGGAAAAGGAGTTGACAACCCAAAGTGATTGTTACAGATATTTACTGTCAAGGCTGTATGTGTATAAGAACGTAATAGCAGAGGCATTATTTAAATTACTGATATATCTGTACTCAAAGTTCTTGAAGTATAAAACATGTAAAATAGTCAGGGTCTTAGCTAATATGAAAACACAAAACCTGGAAAATAAACAAAAGTGACCTGCAGTGCTTTCAGAAAAAATTACTCATTCTAAGGTCATGAACTACTTTAATCCTTGTTTTTTGCATTAAACAAAACAGTTATCAGTATAAGACTGTTGCTAAAATATCTCCTCTGTTACACATTAATTTAGGACATGTAATAAAAGTAGCAGCAAAAAAGTTGAATTTAACCGTCCAGTATTTGATGTTTCTGTTCATTCATTTTATCCACATCACAGTTGCATTGTCCAGCTTTCTGCATTTGTTTTATCCGTTTACAAATAAATCACCCGATGATTTAGCCGCACAATGTTAGATACTTGAAACAAATATGCTTTGAAGCTTTATTGTTGATTGAACTCAATTCTTCCTTCATTAACATACACAATGAATGTTAGCGAGAGTAGAAATGCTGAACTAAAGCACAGTAAAAACAATTCTGGTCAAACTACTTGAAAACAACATTAGTCAGTCCGACTATAAAAAAAAAATTTTTTCTGTCACATACCCTTAGGCCATGCTGAGACTAAGTTCTTCAGCTACTCCATCTAATTGAGGCTAGTCATGGCATGCGGCTCTCAACACGTCACATGGGAAAATGATGCACTGACTGCTCACAAACACGGACACATAAGTCAGTTCTGTTATTTTTACCGCTGATTTTCCTGCCTCTGTGTGTTCATGTGTATGGAAAACATGCAGTTTGCCACAAAATACATATATTAAGGATGTGCAACATATCAGCATCAATATCTGTGTCTGCAGATGTTGGGCATTTTTTAAAATATCGGTATTGGTCTGATAAGTAAAACTGGGCTTATTTTATCTACATTTTTATTTCTGGCCATTTGCGAGTCGGTGGGAGAGCAGTAGTTGGCCATGCAGTAAATGATTGGCCACGTGACAGTGATAGTAAGGAGCACTGTGGGGTGTTCAACTGAAGCAGAGAATGTTAGGGGTGTGGTAGTGTTTCATGGTGTCGAAAGAAGATATTCAAAAAGCAGTATGCAATGTTTGCAACATCAAAATAATGTGAGGAAGTCTGCAGAAAATCATTCAAAACCACCATTTTGATACATCACCTGAAAAAAAAACATCCAGAGAGAAACTAATGCTGCTGCTTTACTTGTACAAATTTGGTATTCCTGATCTATTTAAAAAACACAACAACATATAGGTAGACAAAAATATCCGCTGTGCATGGATGCTCTTGAAAAATATCTGTTATCTGTTCGTTCATACATGTGCAAAAGTATGCGTGTGAGGTCCAGATCTGGAGTAGCATAAACGCTGACCAAGAGCTAACAAAACACTGGTAGAAAAAAAAAAGGTTTGTAAGGCTGCTGTTTAAACATGGAAAGGAGTCCTTGTAAAAATAGACAAAGCATTTGTCTCTTTTTTCACACTCAACATGGAGAAAAACCTTCTTGAAGGAAAACTTTGCTTCTAAATCCTTTTGATCAGAGCTGGTGCCTCCTACACATACCGAGCCAAATGGCTACTTGTGTTTACCTAGCCATGTGACTGAAGACGCGGCACGTCCACTGACGTCAGCCTGCATTCCTCACATTCATCAGTTGCAGTTCTCACTGATACTGTTTCAGTTACTGTGAGACAGAGGGAGCAAAGATCATACACTATAAAAGCTGCAATCATTCACTGGGCCTGTGTTTGCTATATCTATCTTTTCCCGATAAAATAAATAAGCTCGGCTTTGCCATCTGTTTTTATAAACAGTGGAGCCCTCATGAACAGATATTGCCTGAAATAGTCCTCCTGTTCCATTTAAAACATGAAACACATAAATAATTTCAAAACTGCTGTCAAGAGATGGATACACGGAACAAACAACTCCCTTCATAAATATGCATGAATGCCCAAGTTTTCATTTACAGTATGCTGTGTTTGATTCTTTTGCTTGAGGTATTGGAAGTTTGTTACCAAATTATTGTGTTCTCTACCATATATTACATTATTTGCACTATGAAAGACACCACTGACAACAAGGACACAACAATCAATGTGTTCATGATCATTGTCAGTATGTGTCAATTAAATTCTAATGGCATCGAAATAGCTTGAAGTTTGCCTCAATCCTTTTTCCTCATTCTGTGAATGTATGAACTTGCTAATGTAGATCTGTCCACATCTCTGCCTCCCAGCAGAAGACACTTCCTGACCTGCCCTGAAGCGACATTATACATAGTCACATCCGAATGAAAGTATCTGAATAGTGATGTATTTACTTTTTATTGCTTTCCACAATATTACAGCTGCCCTGCCTGCTAGCTGGCCTGATCCTGGCCGGCTCAACTTCGCCATTGGCTCTTGCTCGACCTTGCTTTGTTGCTGTCTACTCTGTCTAGCTTATGCAAACTTTTCCTCAAGCTTGTGCTAGCATCTCATTTCATCACCTCCTTACACCACATGCAAAAGCATTTACTGTAGTCAGCACGTTTGCAAGATACTTACAATGGCCGGGTTTCCCAGATAAGAATGTTCTTAAGATTTACGATCTTAAGAAGATCTTACCAAAGAAGGAGTGCTAAGTTATGACTGTTTCCCAGACGCCTTCTTAGTGGCGTTCTTTGGGTCCTTCTTAGGAACGCGCTCTAAGATCTTCTTAACAGAAGCAATCGAGATCAGGCGCATCGATTAATAACCGGTGATTCAGCCCAGATGGCAGCCACAGCGCAGATATTCCAACTAG
>JAVQJG010080997.1:0-21627 GCA_036024015.1 Craterocephalus amniculus | reverse complement strand
CCTAATTATCCCCAAACTCCAATAGAAGTTAAACAAAACCAAAATTACAAAACAAGTAGATAAAGCTACACACAGAGCTTTTCAAAAACCAAAACAACAGACACAAAGCAAGCCAACACGAGTAGCTTTAAAGCTACAATCTAGAGTACACTCAAAAGTCCCAAAACTCTGAAGCAGGCAGAGGACAGACTGTGCGCTAACCACACAGCTGCCCTGATTGAAGGTCTGACTGGGGTTCAAATAGGTTGAGTCCTGAAAGTCCAGTGGTGATAGTAGCCAATGGGATGGAGTGGAAATGGAGTGGGAAGCACACCGGGCCAATCGGAGAGAAGTTATCCAGCAGGATGATTTGCATATGGGACAGACATGAATTAGTATAGGTGACAGCCGTAACATCATCACAGTGACTTAAAGAAACAAAGTCACAAACCAACAAAAAACAAAGTGACCTGACCAGCAAGACACACTGCAAATTCTGGCTGTTAATACCGGTCTCACAAACTCACAAGGGGTAACAAATACTAAGGATCTAACAATGAAGAAAAAAAAACCCAACAGTTGGTTTAGAAGTTACTTGGAAATAGGAGTAATCAAACAAAAGGTTAAGTAAATAAACATTTCATAAATCAAAGTATTTATCTAATATATAAAGTAAGCAACATGTTCATCCCCCTGATGGAGCTGTATTTCATAGGCTACAGAAGAAGCAGCACCTTCTGTCCAAGCCTGAGCACCAGTTGTCACTGGTTCCCTCAATGCAGGTAAAACAAGAAGACAAAAGCTTAATTGCAAAAAATACAAAACAGCAACAAAAAAAACAGAGTTGTACATTTAAAAGACAACTAAATTCGTGTGCTACAAATAGAACATATACATTTGCACATTGTGCAAAGTGAGGTGATAATAGTTGTGTTGGCTGTGAATGTAAAACTAAGAAAAGAAGATCTGTTAGTGCATGGAGTTACTATTTTACTGTAGGTGCAGCCATCACAGCAGCAGAAATCCAGTTCTTTTGTCCTCTGACTAACGTGTGATATTCCTAAACCTGACTGCTTTTTTTGACATCTGTATCTCAACAAGAACTAACACGGTTTGGTTTGCTTTAACCATGTATTGTTCTGGCTAAATATAGCAAATGTTACTGTAAGCTACTGTAGCAGCACAATTATATGACAGTATGGTATGCAGCATTCACTCAAAGTTCAAACTATATGGTCTGTTGATTAGCTGCTGCTACTCTTGTCATAGATTTTGTGCATTTTTATGCATTTTAGTAGAATCAGGTTGATGTGATATTTGTGGTGACAGCTGGAAATCTCATTTGAGTCCTGGAAACCTGAAAGATTACAAGATCCCAAGCGCCGGAGCACAGTTTTGGTTGGACTGATGTGGACGTGTCTTACATACCCAACACTGTTCCATCTTCTCAGGTCCATCAATCTTTTTCACCTTGAATAAGATGTCTCTTTCTAGTCATGTTAGATGCCTTACAAAAACATTTTTAAATTCTTGCTTTAAGGGAATATATAATAATATAGTGCAAACAAAGACAAGATCAATAGATTCCCTTACTCACAAAATATTTCTGATATGTGAGTTATACAGAAACCTTAGCAACTTCTTCCACAACAGCAAACAGTGTTAAAAGAACTTTTGGAAAATTATGTAAAACTGTCATTTTTATATTGGTGATATACCAATACTTGTCTTGTCCCCACCAGCTGGAGCTTTTATCTCCTCAGCTCTAGATCTGAGTAGTAGATATAGGAAAGCTGACATGGCTGAAGATCACCGAGCCAAGACTTCTTTTTATCTCCATATGGGCTCTCCTGGTAATGTTCTTCGGCTTGGAAAAATAAAGAATTATCTTGCACTTGTTTTGCATTCTTGGATGGGATAATCAGCCATCTAACTCCTGGAAGCAACATTTCAGAGATGCTCACAGAGTTAGGGACAAAGTAAACATGCAAGTCTAGAGGTAAACATGTTTTTCAAAACTTCCCTGAAATTCTTTTCTGCTGTAAGGGGGTCCAGGCTGCCTATCAGAGAGTATTTTATACAATTTCTACAAAAAGCAATGACCACTCTTCTTTGTTTGTGTTTAAAAGCAACCATCTGATCAGATGAACTCTAGAAGTTTACATTTATTGCAGAGTACAGGAAGGCTAAGTAAAAAACAGTCCATGATGTCCTCTCTCAGTCTCCCTGTAACTAAAGAGCTGTCACCCTGTACCATTTGTGCCCGCAGTGTGGAAAGATTCTGCATGTAAATGTGGTGAAAAACATGTTGATGCAATTGCCGTTGTGCATTCTCTGAGAATTTAATGTGATATTTTGACTTGCCTGCACTTTGTGAAACGTGTACTAGCACATAACCATTCCAACTTTTCTGTTCCCTACAGGTGCCAACGACATTAGACTACCGTTTCATGTGCATCTTTTTGAATGTTGATTATAATGCAAAACAAAGATATCCATGAAAGATATCCATGATATAACTGGACTGCTGGATGGCAAATTGACTAAATTCTACACTGAATCGCAGTCCAGTAGAATTTCAACACAGAATTGCTCATAGCTGGCATGAAATCTTATCTACTGCATTTAGTTAGTAACCTTTAAACTGTGCTGCACTGAAGTATTAGCTGTATGTATGCAGTACTCTTTCAGAATGTTGGACACAAGTTCACATGTGGAACTAACAAGAACACAAGAGGCAATGCTGCTGCTGCTGCTGATTACAGCTGATCTGAGTAATTTCACTTAAGCACAATGGAACCTGTGTCCTAAACTTCTAATCTGAAACTTGGAAATGCTTGGCATCTAGAGAACTACACAAAGCTTAGTGACACGGTGGCTGTGACCATAGCCACTGTATACTCATGTAGTCCACACAGGATGTGTGGCAAAGCCAATCCCCCTCACACTGTGCTCTTTGTTTGACTTTCAGCTAATCTCTTTAGCCAGCGCACCAATTTTTATTTCGCAGCCATCATTCGGCCGAAAGTGATTCTCATTTTCAAAGGGAGTGATGAAAAAACATAAGGAGCTTATATGTTTTTACACACACTTATGTGATAAACAAATACTTCTACCTTGTTGTGATTGACCTAGTTATTTAAATATCCAGCTGAAATGTCCAACATCCAATAAGAATTGAGGGATTTCAATTCTCATTGTTTATCATACAATCACTGTTGTGCAATTTCTGTTTTTGCAGATATATTTCTATTGTAGAGACGTTAGATGTGAGTGTATTCAAACTCTGAAGACTGTAGAGGAAACTAAATTCAAGTGTTAGACAAGCTGACACTGTGTCTTTTGAACAAGGCAGCTCTTGAAGCACAGGATACCATGTGCCCCGTGAAGCATGAGTGACATGCATGAGATCTTTTAGTGGGAACACCGCAGGACGACAGCAGAGTAGGTGCTGCTTCATTTCATTAAGATGAAAATAATAATTCAATCTTGTGAACTTGAGGAGAGAAGAGTGCTTGAGCTTTTTGATTTTAATGGGCTATTTTCTCACTTCGTTTTATTCTTTGTTTGAACTCTGAAATTTAGACCAAGGTCAGGAAAGTTCCTGCTGTTGTAGTATACTTTTGAAACACAAAATGTTTTTTTTTCCTGTGAGCATGATTAAATTAGAGTTTTAATTTCCTTGTATTAGTCTTCCACAGTTTTCAACATTTAATTAAAATCATGATTTTGAAAACATTCTTGTCTTACACGCAATTCATTCTGGGATGGACTTGAGTATTCCCATGTTGATCAGAAATATTAAGAATATCCCCCATAAGAATGTCCCATTTGCAGCGAAAATGCAGATCAGTCGGGATTGTCTGTCACACAGTCTCATGAATTACACAAAGCTTTCAGGAAACACTTTGGTACGCACCATTGTCTCCATTAGCAGCAGCCATGAGTCAGTAATGTTAGTGACAACACGACAGCCTGCACACAGAGCTGCTGGTGGAACAACACATTTCTAAGAAACAGCAGGAAAAACACATGCAATTGAGCTCATAGCTGGAAAAAACATGGAAGCTATTTTCTATTCTGCTGCAGCTTTTAGAGATAAATGGATGTAAAAGTGAGGTTGTGCTGCACGTGAAACATGTTTCAGTTTTTCTTATTTCTTTTGTTGCAGAAAGATCACATCAGTGGATCAAAGACAGTAGGTGTGTGTTTAGTTATTTTATATTCTATATTATATTCTTCTAAAAATGTGAATTTTTTCTATTATTTTCAGCAGTTTGTGCTTCTTCTGTACACAATATGCTTTAAATAAAATAAAATTTTATTAAGATCAGACCTTTAAATCCTCCCTTTTTGATAAATCTTGTCGTTTTGGATAGTTTAGGCATTGTTTGGTTATGCTGCCATATGCTTACACTGTTAAAGGAACTTCTTGGGATGCATTGAGCACTTTCTTTTCAACTCTCTGTTTCTTACAGTATCTTTCGTGTGTAAACTTATTATAGTATTGGTATTCCTGTCCTTCTCTCTATGCAGATCTTCCAGGCAAAAAGTTGTGATGCTTGCTGGTATCTCTGTTCTGTTCTGAAATTAAGTCAAGATTTGATGCAATCATTAGATTTTTCTTAACCAGGATATTACTTATTATGAGAGGGTGTATGATATGAACATTGACTGGATAACAATAAATTGACTAAAATTAATTGTATGTAAAGTGCCCTGAGATGATGTTGTTATAGGCACTGTGCAAATAAAACTGAATGACATTGAACTGAAATGAAATCAAACAATATGAGAAGGAGAGAAATTATGTGGAAAATGCAATTTATCTTTGTTATTTCACAGTCAGAACAAAGCCTGCTATGATGCTATATGTAATAGAGAAGACATGACTAAAGTTTCATTGAATTATTTTCTGATTGAAAGTATATAATTTGGTTAATCTTCAGAAAAATATGCTTACGAGTAAATACTTGCAAAATGTGCCCACTGCATTTAATAATGTAGCCTATTCATACTTAGATGCAAATCTTTTAGCGACAGTGACAGCAAATTTTTCTTGAAACCATGTAGAAATACTGTTGTACTTGTCTGTTGGTGGCTTCTCCCATTTTTTCTTTAGAAGATTTTTGCTTCCTCCAAAGTTCTTTGGGTGTAGGTCAGGTCTTGTTGCTAGTTAGTGTAACTCCCTTGGCCAAGGCTATTTCTTTTAAACTCCCCACTGAAAAACATGCTCACATTCAGCTAATGACAACTCCACACTAGCTGGGATAAGTGCCCACAACCTTAAGCTCCAAGCCTATGATACTTTGGAGAATTGTGATATACATGAAGACTCTTTATCCTTATCAGTAATCAAAAGGGCTAAGTTTAAAAATCTCCAGCAAAGTCTGATATTTAAACTTAGTCTCAATTAGAATTTGCTTCGAGACTAAAAAGTCTGGTAACAATGTTTGGTGATGATGTTGTTATTGAACCTGTTTTAAAATTCTGATCTGCAAGCATTCAATTTTTATACGTAAGAAATGAAGCAGAACAAATGACATTGTCATTTATTTGTAGTCATGGGAGAGGCATTTTAATACATTTTAATAAATATGCAGTTTAATAAATGCATTGGCACCTTTACTATTGCATACTAGGTTATACCTACACACATATTCATACCCAAGAAGTGTCTTGCCCAAGGACACTTAAACATGTAGTTACAGGCACATAGGTGAAGCCTGGAATCAATCCACTGACTTTCTGGTTGACGACTACTTTTTTCCTGAGCTTCAGCAGCCCCAGTTTTTAGAAACTGCCTTAAAATGGCTTTAGTTAATGTTTTTATAACAGAAAATGTCAGAACTATTAATGGACAATGAAGGGCTGAAGGTGAAAATGGTTAAAACAACCCATCTGAGCAGAGTCCTTGTCCTGCTGACAGAACCAAGACCTTTGCCTCAAATCTTTTTTGCTGACACTGTATAACATGTTTTCTTCTAGTCTTGGTAATTGCTGCAGGTCATCCACATGTGTTTTTCACTCACCGCCACACTTTGGGAGCATCTGAACAGTTTTATGTCTGAAAACTTTTGATACAGTTACTGTTAAAACCGGACTTGGATTTTTTTCTTTTATCGGGGAGAATTTTTTAGATTTTATCTTTACCATGGTAATGAAGAATATGCAACTCTTTGCATAGCAAAACAACCTATCACTGACTGTTTTAGGTCCATTTACCGCTCAGAATGATGCAAAATAAGATCTTAATTCCTTGTCATTAATTTGAAGAATATATCTAAATCCCCCCTAAAATGTTACTGTATTGGTTTTCCTTTTAAAATATTTCTACATATATTTTCTTTATATTCTTTAGAACTTAGGTGCAACTGTGTTAGCTAATGACAACATTATATGACCTATTATGTTATTAAATTTCCATCTTAGCCAATAACCAGTCATATCTGAAATAAATATCTTATGTGCTGAGTTTAGTTATTAAATGCCCCTGAAAACAAATGCAAAGGTTATTCACTGTTATATTTCTTCAAATATGAACCCCAAAACTGTTTAACAACCTCTCATTTGATTTTTGAGTCAAACAACCTGCAACAGTTGCTCTGACCATTATCTCACATGGAAACACCGCCCTCTACTGGACTTTTGCTGCTATGTGGTGTGACAAATTTTTGACACAAGTTTAATGTTAATTGCTTTTAATAATGAAACGAACAAAAACCTCAGAACAAACACAGGTGTCTTTGTGATGATAGATAGAAAGAGAAAACGTATCTATTTATTTCATATTAGCTACAATGAGGTTTAAAAGTCTTCAATTGCACAACACCTTAAAAATAATTTTTTCATTTGATTTTAATCTATGTGTTTCTGAATGTGTGCCATCTGACATTTATACTGAATATGATCAAATTGATATCAGTATGTTGTATGTGTGTGCTGTATATTCAAACCAGAAGTATATTATTGCCTCTAGTAGAAGAGGACATGCTGTGATTAAGGTCCCTTGCACCCATATGAAAAATAAGATCTGTAATAGTCTAAATGCAATATCTAAACTTGTATAGTGACATAAAACAAAACCTCAGGAAACCACACACTTTTGATAAAAATACTAATACTTAATTGAGTTGGTTTATCCCACAAAGAATTTTCAACTCAGAAATATTATAGCATGTACTAAAGTCAATTTTCACTGTATGCAAATGTGGTCAATTTAATTTTTTTTATTTTTATCATACAGTCATTTGTTTGTAGCAGATATAATAACAATCGTTTGTCTCGTGAACAGATCAAATTAAATTAATTTCTATAGTACATGTGAAATGTGCTTAACAATAATCAGGAGCAAAAGAAACAATAAATAAAAAAAAATTCAAAAGTCAATGTATCCATCCAGTCACACATCTGATGAAAATGGAAGGGTTAGCCTTGAGACATGTCGGGCATGTGAGAAAGTTTATGTGTCTGATCAAAAATAAAACTGGTAAATTATCTAATAAGCTTGAAATTATGAACAATATCATTATTAACATTACTAGTATAATGATAATAAAAAATGTTTTCACATCTGAAGGGTTTAGAAAATGCGCTTTCAGACTGGCCTTGAAGATATTTATGGAGGCTGAGTGAGTCTTTGCTTCTGAGGTATTACAGAATTAAATCCTTCTTTCTCAGTCTTCTTGATGTGAAAACAGGAGTAGTTGATTCGTAAATCTAAGACCTCTAATTGTGTTTTACATCCAGAGGAGTTCAACATTCTAATGGTGAGCTGCATCTAGAGAGCAGTGCTTCCCAAACTGTTTTACTTGAAAGCTCCCTTCATGCAAATGGTCTGCTACTAAACCGTGGACCCCCAGCCTCACCCCTCACCCTGCTGTCTCTTTTTTTTGTTCTAGTTATGAGTTTAGACAAGATAGAACAGACTGAGAAACACCTGAATAAAATAAGTTATAGAAACCTTGAAGATTTTGAGTGCTGAGGTAACAATTTAAGTTTTTCAAGTTGAGGAACGGCTTAATTTTGGATTCTTTTCTTAACTGGAAGGTTACTACAGAGTTTATGTGTTCATTTATTCTGAATTAGGGCAGAGACTAACTCCAAGAAATCTGACTATTTGTGGATACTGGCAAATAACCCAAATGAAGAAGAAAAAACGTCCTCTTTGTGTCTTTTCTTTTGACCCAGGGAACACCCAAGAGTCTCATCTACCTCCAGCAGAGACTCACACTGTCCCACAAAGAGGAAGATGAATCCTCTCTGTGAGTGCATGAGCTGGAAGGAGAATGATTGTAGTCATTGCTGATTGATTTGCTGATTGCTATTGGCTGATTAAAGCTTCCGTGTGAAAATTGGAATCATTAGGGATGATGGTGTTAAAATTATTGGGGCTATTAAACAGTAAGAAAGAGCCCCACATCATTTGTAAATGAATAATTAACTGTCATTCATCAAGTTAAGATTTAGAAATTATTAAGTGCGAGCATTTTTGTTGTATATCTGTATAAAAAAGAGAAAGTTGTACCAAAAAAGGACATGAAATACAGCACACCATATAAAGTTGATGATTCCCTACAGAATTTCAGCCTGTGCAGAATGAGATAATCAATATTATATTATTTAGTATCACTTTCATACCTTCACAGATGTGCAAGTTGGCCACTTTATATGGACTAATAATCTTTTTAAAAATCTGTTTTCTTTTCCTCATCAGTATCATGTAGTAATAATTTTGTATAGTGTTCAATTGTTTAGTGCAGCGAAGGGGTGGGATTACATAAGCATTGACTTCTTCCCTCTCCTTTTGAACACAGACTTTTACTATCTTTTTTCTTCATCTAGTGTCTCTCCTTGTGTTCAGTTTGTTTTTAATTGTTGTCTTATGTTCAAGAAAGGGATGCTGCTGAATCAGCAGTTTTTCCAGAAAAATCAATCAGTTTTGATTTTGAATTTTGATTCATTTGAGCACAAATTATGCATTTTTCAACCTTGTCTCAATTCATATGCCCTGACTTTAGGTAAAGAGAGAATTAAATCCTTTTTATATCTGGTTTTTATTTTGCTCATTGCAGAATTTTAACTTGCATTTTTTTTTAAATGCTTGTTTTCTATATTAGATTTTTTTTCAATTTATGAGTGAATGAGAATTTTCTGTTTTTCATGATGCTTGATGGACTGAATATCTCAGATGTGTTTGTTGCTTCTGTTCCAGCATTTCATATTCTTGGGAAAACCTTTACACTGACCTCAGCATGAAGATATACTGGGAAAAAAATCCTTGTTCATAATCAGTTAGGATTGAAAGCATCAAAGCGTTTGTTGTTCTGGTTGTTTTAATCATCTATAACATCATAACCTTATTGGAAATAACCAGCATGCATGTTACCTGACTAACTAACTTGTAGTTTTCTGTATGTCCACATGTTGGCAGCAGAGATCATAACTCCTCTCAGGCATTCCAGGTATGCCTTTGTGATTAAAGATGAAAGGTGAAAGTACCATTCTTATTATAAGCATCTACTCCCCTCTCTGAACAACGCTCAGAACAGCATTCCTGGCGAGATTTATTTTATTAAATAAATCAGGTCAAAGAGTCATTTAAACAGAGGGGGCTCTTTCCATTGCATCAGTGGAGCGTCAGCCCTGAGCCAACATGTTCCAGGAAGAGGCACAATACTTACTCTCATCTCAGTGTGGAGACGGGAGCAGGTGCTTTACTGTCAGATCTATTTCTTCACTTCCTTGTGTGGACTGGCTGTGATAAACAGGGCAGTGCAAAGCTTATGTTACACCCTTTCACTGTATTTTACTTTCACTTTGCTCCACATGGAAGATAAAAGATAAAAGCTTTCATCTGAATTTCAAAAACTCCAAAAGCGGACTTTGTTCACTGAAACAGCTCTTACACAACGGCTGAAATATCAATGAACCGGTTGCTATTTCCAGTCTACTTAATAAAATTACAGAGGAACTGGGAAGAAACGGATGATGTGTGTGACATTAAAACCACACGTCATGAGGAAGTTGGTGAGGTGTGCTGTTTGAAAGATTACGTGGTTGGGAAACTTTTGTGATCCCCGACCAAAAAGGAAGGATGAAGTTTACACTTGTGGCTAAAAGAGAAGATGAGCTCACGGTACAGCTAAATAGATTTCGTAACACTTAATTTCACCAGTCGCCACAGAAAAGCTTTTCTTAAGCTTGATATCAAGAAGGACAATTAAACCCCTTTCTTGTTGAAATGAAGATGACAGGATTTAGCTAGATATGAAATTCCCACTCAGAAAAACCTGTCATTTTAAAACCTCCATCTCCCGAACGAAAGTCCTCTTTTAATGCATGGAAATGAACTTTATGTGCAAACACATTTCTCCAGGTATGTATAACTTGACCCAGCACTATAGCCTACTTTTTAGGGGCCCAACTATCATCCCTTGAGGAGGAGCCCCAGCTCTGACGTGTTGGGCAATAGTTGGTTTGGCAGCTTCCCAACACACTAGACACTCCTGCTACCCTGTTGATACCTAATCTGACTCTTGCACACACACACACACATATACAGGTAGAACACACACAAGCAACACAACGCTTACGCAAGCCCCGGCCAGTCGTGCCTCAGGTAGTCATAACATGCAGAGGGTTGAGACATGCCAAGCTCTTATAGGTCAAAAGTGGACTGGATATAAAAAGTGTTTAAATGTGAGCTGAAATACGGCTCAGAGTTTGATGAGTTGACCCCGAAGCTCCTCTGGTTATTGTTGTTAGCCGAGGATTAAAGAACGAGAACAAAGCTCCTGCTCCCCCCGGTGTATTCCAGGAAGAGACGTTGACCCACTATTGACATTTGTGTGTTTGAGGAGTTAAATGTTACATTACGCAAAAGGTCAGAGAAGAGTAAACGGTGAGAGGAAGAGATGGAGAGAGACACAGAGTGTTTTTTTCTCTTGTCTTGCAAAGGATGAGGCTGAAAGCGGTGAGGAAGACGAGCAAATTACTCTCCCTCGCAGCGAAAAAGGGGCTGTGTGAGTTCTTTCAGGAAAACCTTTGAGGTATACAGCTGAGCAGTGCAGGTGTCTCAGCATGGGTGTGCGCTAAAATCCAGACAAGCAGCACAACAGGCCATGTGAATATGAAAAATGGTGATCTTTATTCAACAACTCCACACATATTTCAAATATACATATTTACATATTTTGTACAAGGAACATAACTCTTGTGTGTAACCTGTCAAGACTTCCAAGAGCCTCCGGGTTGTGTCACAAATACATAATTCACAGTGCAATATTAACATTGTGCACCCGTGTCAGTTTACTCTACACATCAGATGAATGCTGAACTCACTATATATACTAACCAGCAACGAAATCATAAATCTTTTAAATTACTTCTCTGTGAGAAACATTGCAAATCATCACAAGTCTCTTCCCACCTCCAGCAGAAGAGAGAAAGTAATAAAATAAAACGGAAAAGATATCATAGCAGGCTACGGAAATTTAATACACAGTACTCCTACGACATGCTAGTGTCGGTAGCATTGTCAACATCATTGTATCTGAGCGAAAAGACTTGAAGTTGCTCTGTAAGTCTGCATCCTGTCGTTAGAAATCAATAACATATACCTTATTTTAGAGCTGGATACAACACGTCACTGACTATGAAGAATAGTCTCCATGGATCCAAGGCTTTCAATAGGAAGAAAAAAAAAAAGAAAAGCGAAAGGGTAAAAAAAAAAAAAAGAAGTCAAAGAAGTGAAACATTTTGAACAGATTCTTCCAGCCAAGGTCAGAACAAATCTCTTCAGACACGCTTCAGTGTTGAGTCATCGACAGACAGCCAACATCAAATAAGGCCTGACTGCGACCAGCTCCACTCTCCATCGCTTCATGAAACACAGGCACGACACTCTGCACAACGCGGGTTGGTTCAACACAACATCCTGACATGAAATTAGCAGGCTTAACCAGTAAAGGTTTCCATTTCTGTGCATCGCCTCGCTCCTGCCTTGACCCCAGATGGGTCGTATTCCTGTGAAAAGCAATGTTTGAATTCAGAGTTTATTTGTACTTTTTTCTGCTGAAATCCTAAATGTGCCTTCGGCAGCAACCGTCAGCTGCTGCTGAGGCATGTGACTGTCTCTCTAACCAGTGCCTCTTCAAACATCTGCAACCAGAGGCATTAGTGTTGGGGTTAGCTGTGGCTTACCGCACACGGGCAAGAAATGCCTTGTTGAGCAATTTCCACACTTGCAAATGAATATCTGATACATGTTAGTTAAGATATGACAAATATTAAGCTGTGAGCCAGTTTTATCATGAATAGTTTAGTTTAACGGAAAAAGCTTTTCTCCGTTAGCCATTTACAAATACTATTTATTGTTGACTGTGTGTGACAGGTTTTTCACATTTTTTCCACCAGTCTTTCACCAACAGCCTTTCTGCACCTCCTGCACATGGTGTGAGATTTGTAAGTGCTCTCCATTTGCTGAGATGTTGCCAGATTGGCAGTGAGGCATCTCTATAGTGTCACGCCGCTGATGACACATCAGTCCCCTGCTAACCATCTTTCTCACTTTATGTCACTGTCTGCTTCAAGACATCAGGCTTGTGTTTGGCCTGTCCTGCGTTCGCTCGGTGAGTCACACGGTGAAAGCCTGCAGCCCGGTCGGAGGGTGAGAGAACAACATCCTGGCCCGTTCGCCCGCCTCCCCGTACCGGAACAGGCTAATGTTTTGTGAAGCTTTGCCAGTTTGAGCCGAGAGCGAGCGGCAAATGATTGTTTTCAATTTCTGTGATACACTCACAGAAGCCTGCAGAGATTTTAACAAAAAGTCTAATCTGACAAATTCTGAGTCACTGGGATTGTTTTTTTTAGCACCAAATATCTTTAAAAAAAAAAAACGCACACATAGAAGTACAATGAAAGATCATTGTGAAGAATGCCCTTAGCAAGTAACATGTATATGACAACAAATACAGTACAGTAGGTTTTGTAGAAAGCTTGGGGGGGTATGTACACATAACAGTACATAAATGGGTTTCTAAAAAGTGCCAATGTACAAAAACAACATGAGTCCCTCATAGCAATTTTTGTTTTTGGTCCCTCAGTCAGATCCTGATTTGAGTCTGTCAACAGAACAGATTGTCGTCCTCTTCCACATCAAAGGATGGCACCATCTGTTCCGCCAACCTCACTTCCTGTTCCCCGGCTGGCACTTTCTGGGATGACCAAGGCAGGTGGAACCACGGGTGAGCGAGCAGCTCGGTCGCTGTGAGTCTCTCTGAGGGCTCCTTCCTCAGCAGGCTCTGGATCAGACACCTGGCCTTGGGCGACAAGCCCTCTGGCAAACAGCACTGGCCTCTGCGAATCTTGGAAAACAGCGTGGCCGGGTCGGGGTCGTGGAAAGGGTAACGGCCGACCAGCATGGTATACAGCATGACTCCTAGGCTCCACATGTCGGCCATCTTGCCGGAGTAAGGCGTGGCGCCGCTGAGGATCTCCGGGCTGACGTAGGCGGGGCAGCCGTGGGTGTCTGACATAGAGTCGTCATTGGGGTTTTCCAGGACGCGGCAGTCGTCCAGACTTTCTAATCTCACGTGCGTCCTGCGAAGACAAAGTGGAAAATAACATCAGGATATTTGGTGTTGACCTTTAAGCGCACACAATCTGCACCGCTCCGTCCCACAGCTGCAGCAAACAATGGGCTTTAGTTCCACTGTAAATTGTTCCGGCCTTAATCTGTGAGCTGACAGATGGACAGGCAGACACACACATGCACACACTCCAGCGAACTTACTGTGACCTAAGAGCAGCAGAGGGAGTCTGATTTAAGAAACGGAGCTGTCTAAGCAAATCTCCAATGACTTCCTGGCACTAACATGGTCACATAAACATTCATATAAATATATTACTCCAACACTCCCCTTCCTTCCTTACTCACACGCACCACGCTATATTTAGCCCTGTTAATGACGGGACAGACACTTAGTCCTGCATCAGAGCAACAGACATGGCTACAAAGTGTTTGCAGAAGTCGATATTTGTGCACGGTGGAGACCAAACCACCACAAAAGGGGCTGCACCTATTCATTTGAAGCAACGGCTGTGCAATTTATTTAATTTATTATTTATTATTTTACATATACATATACATATATTATTTATTTTAACCAAATTGCGAGCCCTGATTTGTTAAGTGAAACACACAAACAGGCGCAAGAGGTGCTCTGCTATATCTCACCGCCACCGTGAGACGCTTTTGTCTCAGAAAGAGTGGCTGGAGGGATGAATAGATGTCCACAGATAGGATGGAAAGAGAGACAGCCGGAAGGAAGCAGAAAAGAAATTGTATTTAAAACCCAGAGTTACTGGAGGAGACAAGTCAGCAGAGAAGAAGAGATGGAGGCAGGAAGAGAAGCAGGACGGAGAGAGTTAGAGGGGTGGAGAGAGTGACTCATCCTCCTGTTGAGAGAACATATCTTCTCTCCTCCTCTCTGGCTCTGTCTCGAGCCCAGGCTATCTGCACCTGGGTCCCACACTGGCGGCGCCAGCCATCCCATAATTACCCTCAAATGGCTGTTGCCACATCAGTGACGCACAGCAAGGCTGGCCCGGCAGTGAAGCTCTGCATGCTTCACAGTGCTATTCACCTTTCCTAATCTGGCTTCTCTATCTGCACTGTGTGTGTGTCTGTGTGTGTGTGTCAAAATGAAGACAACAAATGTTGTGACTTTCTGCGCCTGTGGCTAAAACACTGCATTGTTGGCCGGAACGTTGCATCACAGCTTGTGTGTTATGGTTTGGAAGATGTCTGATTATGAATTTGTGGGAATGAGCGACAGAACAAATAAATTCGGGATTAAAACACCCCTTCGTGTCGACATCTGTCAGCGATTGGAGGAAAGCTGAGCTCTTTGATATGAACGCAGCAGAGTTCCATGATGTCACACCAGTATTTAGAGTTATCAGCAAAAACCTGCAGGTTTGTTTTCAAAGCCACAGGTTTGTTTTCATCGTCCGAATTTCAAAGAGGCATCTGTGAGAAAAAGAAGCCGTCATGCCGCAACTTAATTGATCAATTTGCCAATATTTTAAGACCGTCACTCTGCTAACACAATACGGAGCTGCAGGCGGAAAGCCATCAGAGCATGAATGGATCCCAGCCTCAGAGCTGGCATGGCGCAATCAGCCCAAACACAAACATGTATGCATGGACACACACACAAGCACATACACAAATTGAGCCATGCAGCCCTCCCTTCTCTTCCCCTCTGCTCATATACACTGTGACTCATCGCTTTGCAGCTGTATAGCTATCAGAGGGACACAACCGACTTCAACTTCTCTCACTGCCTGTCTGCCCTCGTTCATCCGCTCTGACCCGGCGAACCCAGAGATCACGGCTGGAGAGTGTTTTCTGGTGAAAAGTCTGTGTAAAAAAAAAGGAGCTTTGGAAAGCCGAATGGGGGGAGGGGAGGGGGTGTTTGGGATCAGCTAATGCTTACAGGAAACAGGGTGACGCAAGGGCAAAGAGGCGACAAATAGTTTTGTAAGCAGGGATTTCATGTGTCTTCCTGAACAGAATGTAGCACAGATTAAGGCATATGTGTGTGTGTGTGTGTGTGTGTGGGTGAGTATCAGTGGGAGCTAGTTCAAAGAAATAATGCTTTGAACTGCTCCTCTGTGGATGAAAGCGTGTATGAATGAAACCTTGTTGGAAGCATCACTTACTCCGCAGCACAGCGATGATGTAATTTATTAACAAATGAGTAATAAAATGTTTTCTAAGATATCGGGCTGCAGAGGGATGTGATTGTCTCATTCGCCGGCCTCGTCTCACGGCTCTGCCAAAAACGCCGCCCACTGCATTCGCACATGCATCGCGCACACATACATGCAAAAACAAACACGGAATGCATACAAAGGGACACATTGAGAGTGAGAAAGGGAGACAGACAGAGAGAGCGAAAATCTGGGAAGCCAAGCAGTCTGCCTCCACAAGTACAGAACCTCCTACTCTATCTGTGCCCACATCCATATCAGCACACATGGCCTGTGTGTGTAAGTCGCTGCATGTTTTCAGTGGCATGTGCCATCACACTGCACGTTTTTAAGTGAAGCACTTTTGGATAAAGTCCATTGCAATATCATTTTTGCTGGATTATATTAGGAAGAGGTCAGGAACTGAGAGTAGATATTATTTAACATTGGGCACCATTATATTTGTTCCCTTAAAGGAGTACTGGCCAAAATTTGGGGACATCTAGGGGCAAAGCTGTAAACTGCAGATAGCTCAGGACCTATGAGTGAATTCTTTTTATCATATAAAGGTATGACTGTCCTCTGCTCTGCATCTGACTAATTTTCCAACGTTTTCTTACTACAGTGATGACTCCAACCAATCTTCCTCCCCACGCCTAACTCAATGGCTAATAAATGCATGCCTTATCTCATCTCGTTGATAAAAATGGTTGTTTTTTTAAGATCATGATTCTCAATTTCTCAAAAGCTCTTTAAATGCTGCAGAGGGAAGCCATGAATGCAAAGGCCATCTCACCTTTTCTCATCTGCAAAGACAAACTTGCGCAGCTTGAGGTCACCCAGCACGATGCCTGCCTGGTGGCAGTGTGCCACAGCCAGAGCCACCTGATGGAAGAGCCTGCGGGCATGCCCCTCATCCAGCCGGCGGCAGCTCTTCACCAAGGTGTGCATGTCCCCGAAGTCCTTATCCAGGAAGACATAGGCCTTGCGTTCGCCAAGGATGATGTCCCTGATGCCAGCCATGCTCCTGTGAGCTGGCAGAATCCCATAGGCTCTGGTCTTTTCCTGGTATACCCCCATATCAAAGACCTGGAAGAAAGATCAGAGAAGAGGAAAAGGAGGGGCAGGGATGCAGGGTGGAAATTAGGAAAACAGAAAGAGAGAAAGTGAGAGAAGGGGAGGAAGAGGTGGCTCTTAATGATCTAAAGAGGAAACAACCATGAAAATGGCATTAAGATATAGATATAAATAAAAAAGACACGGATATGCTCTGATTTCAGCTCAATGCACTGCTTTTGCTGGAGCGTGACAAATGAGTTACTCCAGTATGAAGCCATTAACTTTATTAATCAACAAAACCGAAGCCCTGCAGGTCCATCATGCTAAATAAACGCAAAAATCTGCTGCAGTGAGGGGATCTAGCCTTATCTGTGCAGGTCTTTATCTAGATAGTACTTTTTTTCCTCCTATACATATTTGCATATGTGTGTGTCAGCGTGGCGTATTGCAGTGACGTGTATGCAAATGAGCCGAGTTGACAGACAGTGTGAAGCCATTGAGCTAAAGGATGGGTTCAACTTCAAAAGATTGGCTGTGTTTTCACAACGCAGAAACAGCAACACAGGGTTACGTGTTCCTTCATATTGTTTAACGAGCACATTTGAAAAAAAAAAAAATATATTGTCCTTTTTTTGTTTTAAAAAGAAAGATCATGGAGCAATACAATTATTACGCAAAGTGTGACACATTTCGCGTGCGAATTACTTTAGCTGAAAAAGTGAGCTAAATGAGGATGACATGTCAGACAGGTTGTTGAGCAACGCGATGTCTTGAAACATCATTCATTGAAAGAAATTGCACAACGGCTGGATTGCGCATACCTTACACAGTAGCTCATCGCCAGTATCGGTGTTCATCGCGCTGTGCATGCTATCCCGGTCCGCCAGAGGTAGAAGCAGAAACGGTCCGATGCTGGACGGTCCCTGGTGGATCGGGGGGATAGGGTTTGCAACGGGGCTGACCGGGGACCCGGGTGACGTTCCCAGGAGTCCCTGCGTGTCCCCTGCCTCGGCGCTCAGCCTCGCGCATTTGGCCGGTGGCTGATCGTCTGAGTCCAGCCGCTTGTGCGCGACTCTCCGGATGCAAGGTGCCGGGGTGCTCCACTGCAAGTTCATCCTGCCAGCCATAAAAGGTGCCGGAAAAAAGGGAAAGAAATAAAAAACAGAGTGTGTCTTATCTATGATGCGTCCTCTAGTTAAAAACTGTGCGCTCCATTTCTCTGTGTCAGTCCCATTACAGCCGGCGAATAAATCAAACTTCGGCGGATTTCGGCAGGTTTAATAATCCAAACCACGTCCTTCTGGAGAGCTTGCGGCTCTGAGGTCTGTGTACTTTTTGTGAGAGAATTCCAATCCCTTGGAGTTTAGAGAGAGGGAGAGAGAGGAAAAGAGAGAAAGAGAGAAAGAAAGAGAGGAGAGACCGCCTCACACTCAGAGAGGTTGAGAGTGAGTGAGTCTCAATGATGTTGATCTCTGAGCTCAAACACTCCGCCCGACCAGTCCAGCCTCCTGGTGACACGAGCATTGAGCAATCCTGTAGTGGCACCGACTCCAGCCCAGCTCGTCTCTGATGACATCGCCACTGTATTACCTTTCAGAAAGCTAGCATGTGGCTCATACATTAGTTTTCCCTTCCAGTGGTTATAAGGGTGACTTGAATCTCCACTTTCCTGTTCTGAGGTTCTCAAATTTAGCTGATTCTGCAAGAACCGGAGCAACAGACAGGGATGAGGAAATCATGAGTTACTTATTATAGCCACATCATCAATGGTGCACATGTTTTAGACAATAATTAATCTTTAAAACTTGCTGTCAGTTGCTTCTAATCTTCAGCTCTTATTGCTATTTATTACCGGCTGTAATTATCTATACACAGACCTGCTGGAAGAACAGTGGCCTTGGTGTTTTGATATGTGAAAGGAAGGAGTTTTTTTTTGTTTGTTTGTTTTTGAATAGTCAGAAAGCAAGCCCATGGGCCTAGTAGCAGATTCATGACATTTCCTGCATTTCCTCCCAGCAGTGTATTTGATCTGTTTGGCTACATTAATTAAACACACTACAGGAAAACACAAAAACACAGAAAAACAGGCAGAACATTTCTCTTCACAGAAAAGGCAGAAATAAGGCATTGTGTTTACAATTGTACAGAAAGTCCTTGACTACAGGTTAATGTTAATTCCTGCCTCTGAAAAAACTCTCTGCAGTGTCCTCGCTGAATTTTTTTAAATAAAGTTTTGAAGGTTAGGGGAGGAAAATTAAGTCATGAGGGAATAGTTAAACAAAGGACAATCACATGGTGTAATTCTCTCCGTGAATTTCATCATATCAGGACGCCCAAATGTCCTTTAAAACCCTGAGAACACACAAAGAATAAGGCATGATGAGTAAAAGCCGCGTTATACTAAATTCCTCCCGTCCTTTACTGTGAAAAATGTTAATGTGTTCCTGAAATGCTGCTGTGTTTTCTGCTCTGCTGCTGTGCTCTGGCTAATTTAGCTGTGTTTTCCACTGTGACACCTGAGCTGTGCGCCCTCCAAATGTTCTGCCTCAGGTGTGAACAAAAACCAAAACAAAGCTACCGCGTATTAACCTTAACTCTGGCTTTAACATCACAGTATTACTGTATTTTCCCATGCTGGGCCTGTTTGTTATGTGGACATGACTCATCCCTATAAAGCTGTTGTGGAGTTGGGCTATAAGCATTCACATAAAATATGTTAGTGCAGCTTTGCAAACAACATCATAGGAGATGAGATTCAAGAGTCACTGATCCAAAGTTAAAACTCCTGAACACCAAGCAAATGCTGCGCATTCTGTAAGAAAATTATGCAATATTCTTGAAAAAGTAAAGCCAGTGAACTATGGACTGTTACTTCAGAGGGCAAGAACTAGAAATTGAAGTGAGTACAGCCAGTCAGTACATATATATGTATATAAATATATATATATATATATATATAGGCTATAAAGAGAGAGACAAAGAGAGTTTGAAAACATTCCTGTAATGAAAGTAGTTGAGCAGATGGTTCGAAGCAATTATAAATGTGCATGATCGTGTTTGTTTGTTGGGGTGTGAACACGCGTGTGAATATGTGCATGTTGCGCAAGAGTTCTCCTTTTCTACTGCTTTATGTTGAACGAGCACAGTGGCCGGAGCAGTGGCTCAGTGAGCATTCACTGCAAACCGAAGCAACAGCTGGCCCCCTGTGTATGTACGATCACCGCTCCTTTTTTTTTTACAACTCCTCCTTCCAAACAGAAGCAAGCCATTCCAAACCATTTCTTTTGCACATTCGCAGCACAGTCCTTTCCACTAAGAGGTCGCACGCTTAAGCAGGTCACAACAGTTGAGCTCAGCTTGACTCAAAAAGGTCATGTGAACCTGTTTCTGCAGGCTGTCCAAACATGGATGAGCTGCAGATTCCATAGGAATGATGGCTGTTATTTTTAGGCCTCACATTCTTCCTTTGTGCAATGGTCGTCCTACGAAAAAGGTGACTCACCGGCTGATTGATGTGTGTGCGTCTCTGTGAGCAAGTGTGTTTGTCATGTTGCCTGCAGGCACAGGAACAGGTTTCCTCTCTTGCTGCCATCCCTCTTTCACTTTTTGAAGAGGAAAAAAACAAAACAGGATGAGTAGTTATTGGTGGCAGAGGTAGTGCCATTGTTATCTGATATAAAAGCAATGATATGTTTGTTGCCTGGTTTGACGCACATTGAAAAAGCTAACTTATTTGCCATGGCTGCAAAGTGTTTGCATGTAGTGTGATATGACAGTTTATGTCAGTGTAAATGAGAATAAAATTTTGAATCATCTCACAAGGGTACAGCAAGACGTGCAGGCTGTTTTTACTCTGACATAATATAAATTATTTTGAAGAACAGCAGGTTGTAGCATTATATAGCAGTACAGAGCTATGTGGGTATGTGTTATGTGTGTCTATACAGTGCCTGTGTGGGAGTGAGTCCCCACGCCAGCAAACTGGAAGAAAAAACTGTATTCAGGCCATGCTCTCCCTTGTTGTAATTAGCTGAGTCACTCACCACTGGTGGAGGTAAAGAGAGGCTGGGAATTGATCTCTGAGAATAGTTCAAGTCTAATCTGGCTGACAGCCAGCCATCACTGTGAATTATTCTTCATTAAGGATAGTCTGTCTCCATACTCACACACACACAGAAAATAAGCTGTGATGTAGATTTGAAGCTACGCCTGGAGTTCATAAGTCAGAAAATGTGCGATGTGCAGCTTGACCCCCTGCCAAAGCAAAGTCTTGATTTAGTGAAAAAAAACAATGAGACAGTGAAACATTTTCTAAATGTTCCTCAGCGTTTTGACATTGTAGAAATAGTTTAATGTGGTAAACTAAATGTAAGTTGCTCATAAATTTCCACAAGAATGTGCTACTGCACTTCCATTAGGTGCCACAAGTCGTAAATACACTGTCTACATTTTTGTTGAACACTGAGTTTGATGGTGGATGTTAGCTTAAATTAGACAGTACAGGAATAAGTGTGCCATTTCCTATCAATATCAGAAAATGTTCTCCTTTCCTTCTGGGAAAACTGTCATCAAAATCCCCTTCAGTGCTATATCTGACCAAGCAACACACTCAGTAAATTTGGTAAAAATTTAAATTGTGCAACAAGGCAGCTCTGCTTTCTCTCTATTGTTAGTACTCGGTATTTGCTGTTTTACTGTTACTGTATAATTTTTTATTGAATCACATGTTTCAGGGGAAAAACAAAAAACAAAGAAAAAACCCTGTCAATTTTGAAAAAAATATACCTTACAAGTCAGTGGCTTGTAGAACAATCTCTGCATCTTCTCTTC
>JAVQJG010080986.1:0-20144 GCA_036024015.1 Craterocephalus amniculus | reverse complement strand
ATTTGACTCAAAGGACAATAGGAAAAGAAACAAAGGCAGAAAATACATTTATGATTCTTATATCTAATTATAGATACAGTTTTACTTGTATTCCTTCCTGTGCAAGCAGCAGGTTTTTCAATAGATTATTCAGGTAGAGCTCATATGAATGCTTTGCCAGACTCAGCAACCAGTGATGATTTATATCGCTGTTTTTGTAAATAGCTCTGAGATCACTGTTTATAACCATCAGACATGCAAACACTATTTGTAGTCCTGCTGTGATTGATTCCAAGCTGGTTCACACGTCCAGCAATTTTTTAAAACTGACTTGGGATGAAAGATTCTTTACTGATATTTGTGCTGCAAAAATGTCTCGCAAAGAAACTTCTGTCAAACCACTTATTCACAACTTTGCGTTAAAAGAAATGTAACTAGTTAGTAAAGCACTGAATACATCATAGATCTTTATGTTTATTTAACAGTTTCAGTGATTTAAAGCATCAAGAGTGTATGATGTAAATTAGATAAAGAATTTCACATTTCTATTTAACCACAGTATATGAATAAATGTATAAGTATAATGTATAAGCATTGTGGCTTTCTCATAGGTTCAGCATTGTTGTGATAGGTTCACAGGCTTCTCAAAAACAAACAACTTTCTGTCTATGTAGCTCCTGTGCTCTGTCAAAAGATTTGGAGCACAGGGCTGTTGTGCAATTTTATTTCTACTATAACTATACAATAACCTGTATAAAGGTTTGCAAGAGTAGCTACTCATCCTATATCATAAATATAGGATGAGTTTAAAGTGCCTTGTGGTGATGTTGCAAAGTATAGATAATCCAACGTCTGCAAACAAGACATTTTAGGATGGTACAACAATGTATTCTCTGTGAATTAAGTCTGTGAAGTAAGTAAGTAATTGCATTCATTTCAGTGTAAACTTTATGATCTTAAAGTAGCATTTCCTGGTGATTATTTCATGACTTGTTGTTATCAGGATCTATTTTTAAAAAGATCACAATGATGTATAAATCAAGCTTTACCAGACAAACAGAAAACTGTAATGTATTTACTGTTCTCTAAAACATTAAAAAAATTTATGAAAATTTCGCTGTTTTAGGAAGAAGGTGCCATAAGCTATTATGCTGATTGAGCCAGGTGTTTATGATAAGATGGAAACCTATCTATTTAAATTCTATAACTTTATAGGAAGGATTTATCATGGATTAGTGCAAAAACAGAACAAGCACATCCTTTAAATCTAATGTAAAGTAAATTATAATTGATTCCCAGTAAATATGACAAATAAATCATTTATGAAACCATATATGAATAATTTCTCTCAATATGCTTTCAATGTTTTTCTCTCATTGCTTTTCATGAGTTATGTGTTCAAATTGTCATTATGATGCAATTAGTACCAGTGTACCAGTGGACAAAAAAATCTGGTATGTGCTCCAACTACAGTATTTCAGCACCAGAAGCAATAGAGTGCCACCTACTGGAAAATTGGAGGTATAACAGTTTTACCAATTTCCATCCATTTTCTGAACCGCTTAGTCCAATTGGGTCGCGGGTGTGCTGGAGCCTATCCCAGCTGTCAACGGGCGAGAGGCGGGGTACGCCCTGGACAGGTCGCCAGTCTGTTGCAAGTTTTACCAATTTCACTAGGAAATCACTGAATAGCAGGCTGGTTAGAATAAATGTTTGAATTTGTCTGTGTTTGTTATCATGTAAAATGATCTTTCATCTGGTGAAATGTGTAAAATAAAATGATATTGATTGGAATTTGCCTGGACAGCCACAGTATTCAAGGAAAGGAATTCCAGGGTTATTGCTTTTAATTCTTCTAAGTGGACATGTAAAGAAACAGTATTGATCACTAAGACATACCTAGAGCTGCTGGTTTCATTGGATTTTTCCTGCATGTCAGATGGTGTTACTTTGGGTTCCCTCTATATTTTAAGGAAGTAGTTCCCAACCTACTTCACTTGAGGACCCCCTTCATGCAAATACTAAAAGCCACTGAACCCCTGCCCTGCTGACACCTATCACAGATATTATATCAATACAGTGATACAGCGATTTGATGTTTGCCGATATCTCAAATTCAGTCAACATTTGATTTCGATTCGATTTGAACTAGAATCCATGGATCGATATGAATTGGTATTAAGCAATATCGTGAGTTATTGATCACAATTACTTCCATTCATAACAAATACAAGATCATTATGTATCATCATTTAACCTTTCTTTATTATTAGCTCTGGCATTAACATTCAGTTTAAAAGTTTGGGAAAATATTTCCAAAATAAAAGTGCATTTGATAACTGGTTCCTCTATCGTTTTTTGGCCGATGTCAGGATTTTGGATTGATATCATTGACTCATTGACTATATGATCGATGAATCGATGTATTGTCCCACCCCTACTGAAACCATGTTGGTTTTATGCTTTTAAAAGTGGAATTCTCACCAAAAATACTGGATTCTGCTGCCTGAGGTCTGTCCATGGATAAAGCCAAAGTTACATCAACATTTGCCTTGCTTGTTTTTCTTAAAATAGGCACACTGATCACAGTGGTTCTGAATCTTCAAGCCTTGGGGACCCCCTGTGCTCATCAGGGGACCCCAAATTGGGAACCACTGTTTTAAAAACCACTGTTTTAAGACACTTTTACAGTGTGTTTTAGCCACTATTTTGCCTGCAGGGCTCCATGGAAACCTGGCACCATTTTGAACAATGTTAAACTGAAAGAGCGGCGTTCACAAACGCCACAATGTACGCAGTCACACGAACGCTCATCAGGCAAAATTATGGTATGTTCAGTTTACGTTCACCCAAAATAGGATGAACTTGTTTATGCACAAGGCTGTCCGAAACCTGCAGAACTATGGTCTTCGAGGACGGAGCAGGAAACACCTGCTTTAGTGTGTCACAACCACACAAATAATAAATTATTTTAAGTCTGAAAAGCTTCTGTGGCTCCAGAGCATATTTACAAGCTTATAACTATACTGCCTATAGCTGGTTTTGCACTACTTACTTTAATATGCATTCATAAATGTACTTAGGCAAACACCAGTGTAAAGTGAAGAAGCCATGTTTACTGAAACTACTTTTTATTTCTGTGTACAGAGTCAAAACAATATCAACAGTCAACATTTCAAAACAATCAGAGGAATATGTGGATATAGCAGTAACATTTCACCTCTGAAATGACAATGTGTGATCAAAATGTGGTACAAAGTAGCCCAGTGTTGAGTCCATGTGACACTATATGTGTTTTGGCTTTTATCAATGTAACAAAATAATTTATCTTCTTTAAAAGCAACTACATTAATATTTTTTATTAAAGTGTAATCTGCAATACATCTATTCTCACACCTCAGATGAATTTACTGTAAAACTACCAGGTTATGGACAATCTATTCATTTGTCTTTGCTACATTAAGTTCTTACTGTAGGCAGATGGATTAAATGAAGCATCAAACAGAAATGGTCAAATCAAATCACTCCATAATTGTCTGATATATACATAGTGATTATTACACAGTGTGGCTATTGAGCTGGGGTGAAATAACTGAATCACCCGTAATATGTTCACAAAGTACAGGAACAATATTGACAACAAGACTCGTCACAGCTTAAATCAGTAAATTCTGCAGCATTTTCAAGATTACATGAAATGGCACCTGAATACCAACATTATGATTCTGGTGGTTTAACAAATATATAAAAAAGATAATCATGTTCTTTTTTTTTTTTTGGCAGCTGAAACGCTGTACGAACTTACAAGTACAAGTTTGTTTTCCATGGCACTTCATTCAGAAAAAACCCCAAAATAATCCAGTAACACTGATGCTTTTTTAAAAGCACAACTACAGCATTTCAAAACATTTTTCAAATAGCAAAGTCAGTTAGTGTAAGCAGTCACATTTCCTGTAACATTTAGGGCTTTACATGACTGATGATGCTGTGGCACATTATGAGACTAGAAGACGTTTGCGAGGCTCGAAACTTGAGATGTTCTCCATCAAAACATTCCTACATTTACATTTACAAAATATAAACTACGTCTTTCTTTATAAAAACTAAAGTATCCAAATGCAGTGTTTTGTTTGCTATCCATCCCCATCGTACACAGAGAGTAATGTAGGCACTTCAAAACAAACTGTTGATACGAATGTCAAACTCTTCAGGAATAGTGAGAGAAATATACGGGAGTTTAAATATGTGCGAGGACATACAGCGATAAGCCGTGAAAATGCTGGGCATCACCGAGTGTAGGGTGAAACGCAAATGACACATAAGAATACTGACTTGGCTTAAAAGCTTCAAAGAGGGGAAGACTTGCAGGTGAGCTTCTTTCCTGCTTTAATAGTGGTTGACAGCATCCATGAAGAGCCCCCTCCCACCTGAGATATAAAAATACTGTTAATGGATTTCAAAACTGTGGTCCTCCTCTGTGTCCAGTTTATGGCGTCGTCAGCCCCGCGGAGCTCAAAGCAACAGATTGAGGGCACAGCATTAAAGGCACATTCATCTCACGTGTCAGATTTCAGCGTGTTTGCTTTAAAAAACCAGCACAAACTGGACTCTCCGTTTCTGGTCATTAGAGAACTGTAACCTGTTGTCAAGGATTTGATACCACCGACAACAGATACACAGCAAAACAAAGCCACTACCATGCTGTGTTTCACACAGGATGTCAGGTGCTAAATCTGGACTTTAGGTAGCTAAGAACATATAGTACATGGATTTTCAAACTAAAATACATTAACTCTTCCTCTACACCCAACCATCCGCTCTGCTTTAAAAAGACCCTTTTTCCTCCTTCCTCCTCAAGCTTATGTGTCGATTTTCGCTGTCAGGCCAATGTAGGTCCCATTTTGGGGATCATCCTTTTCCTTGACTGCAGAGTAGGAGGTGTCGTCTTCTGCCGAGGTCTGCAGTGGAACATTTCGGATGAAAAGGAGCATTAAAAAAGCATCTCTAACTTTTATTACGCATGAGTTCTACTAAGAAATGCTTTTTTTTTTGCAGTACTAATTAAAAACCGTTTTTTTTTTAGCTTTTATCCACCTTTTGTAATACCATATTATGTTAATATATTAAAACAAGGAGTGAGATTGTTTAATATGTACTTAAAAATGAGACTGTGGATGCAATTAAGAAATAATTCATAACTGGAATAAGCGATAGGACTGAAAACAAAGCAGCAAAAAAAAAAAGACTTACAGCATAGACAGCCTTGGTAAACACAATGTGCTTAACTTCATTCTGCACAGAGGTACACAGTGATAAATACATGCAAAGGGCTATTAGTGAGTGGTTAAGTAAATTAAAAATGACAATTAATGCAAATTATTTATTAGGACCAAGCAAATTGTAAGTTGTAAGAATAAAGTAAGAGGGGTTGTCATACCTTCAGTCTGTGGGCTCGGATCAGAAGGATGATGAAGACTAGGAGCATGATGCCACCCAGTCCCACAATAATGAGCGGGAAGTTGGACACCACGTTGGAAATCAGCAGCAGCTTCTGAACTCTTTCTGCTGATGCATCATCGATCACCACGCTCTGTGTACGAGCAGACAGGATTAAACATCCATTAAATGGAGAAGAATGCAGAAACTAGAAATACCTGCGTGTTTACAGTCGTCTTGCTGCAGTTCAGGTTCAGTTCGCACACACACGTCCTGGCAGCTTTTATAAATTCAGAATCTATTCTCTTCTTAACCTGAACCATTGGAATGTAGTTTTCATTTCTCTAAAATATAATTACATCATTTAAAGCAAGAAACTCTGCTTTGGTTTGATCTTTTCTAAAAAATATTTTCCTTACAGATTCCTGGGTTATGTGCGTGATCACAGAACAAAAACTGCATTTACTTCTTGCGGGAGGCCCTAAGTTTCTTAGAAGTTAGCCATGACTACTATGCGACCTTGGACTGCATCACAACTCAGCTTTAGTAGTGACTTTTCTTTTAGGATTAAAACTTGGATTTTGGATGTCCAAAAACGTCACAGGTTGTTTACAAACCTTCACAACTTTATGAGCATCAATACTGATTAATACAACTTCCACAAATATGTTGTGAAGCTCAGATTGTTCTTTGAATAAACTGGGAACCTAAGGGACATCCCACTGACTGACAAACAACCTACAACAATGATTTCAACTTCAGATTCATTTATTACCCTTCAGGTCTATTTGATTTGTTAACCTCTTATATGTAAAACTGGATCGTTTTCCTGAATAAATAAATTATACACTGAAATTATTTTGTCCAGTTAGCTCATTGATATTCTCTTTTATCTACTACTAAGACCATTGTGAGAATCTTTTGATGTTTCAGATCCTATTTATGAACAGTTTAATAGAACTTATAAAGTCCACTAAATTTTATGTAACTCAGTAGAGAGTATTCAAGATAATAAACCAAAAACTTTTAAACAAATTCTAGCAACTGACATATTCAGGCTCTCTCAAAGGGAACGGATGTGGTCTGCTGATGAAAAACAGTAAACATGCAGCAGATTGATGCAACAAACAGAGACGACTCCATACTTCCCCATTTAAATGAACCCCTTTGCATCTTTTCTTCTTTAAACTGGACGACTTTTTCTTTGCTCTTGGCACGAAAAAAGCAGTCGGATGCATGACAGACCGACAGTCAAGGTCAGGATTGACCCAGGTGTACCACGATGATGACAGAAGCAAATAGCTTGTGTTTGTTTAATCAGAAGTAGGAGGGCAACCTCATGCTGGTTCCCAGTCTGTTTCTGCTATTCCCAGTCTTTAAACCCAGCTCAGTTGAACTACATTAACCTGCTTGTGCATTGCCAACTGGGGAAATACAGCATTATCAATCTTCTTGTGTGACTATAAGCCATAAGAAGTTGCATGATATAAAAGTCGTGTCATCGTTGTTTACCTCATTGAGGAACATGACGGGAAAGATTGTGTCATTCAGCTCTCTTGTTTTCCTTTTGGAAACACAATAAAGGGAAAAGGAGGCTATCATTTTAGAACACATACACAGACATGACACCAGTAACAATACGTCACAAAATATTAATAACAGATCTGTGTTTGAATATAGAAACTTACGGGAATCCTGACACTCTGTTGATCAAGATGTTAATCTGTGCTCTTTTGTGTGCACGGACAATCACACCAGTAGTCTGTCATCGATAAAAAAACAAAAACAAAAAGCATTTATACATAAATATGAATACAATGTTGATAATACACTATAGAGATCGGAATTTTAAGAAAGAATTCAAATATTAATGACTTATTAACTTTTGCACCACTATTCATTTGCCACTAGGGGGTGTAGCAGCACAGCTTTACTTGGAAAAGCCTCTGCTTGCACACACAACCTCCTTCCCATAAAATACCTTGTTATGTGTTTATAATCACAACAGCAAGAGCAAATAATAAGGTGTGGGTCTGGTGGATTACCGGGTTGAGGTCCAGGAAGGTCTGGTGGTGTTCCCTTTGAGGGGACATTCCTCCAATGGCAGATGCATATTTGTCTTCCGCCAGATAGAAATGAGGAAAGGAGGCGACCACCGGAGCCCCTAAGAGCCAATCACAAAGCAAAGTATCTGAGCAACCATGCGCCTCTGAAACAGTAAAACTGCGCTCTATTTATTTTCGTATCACCATTCATATAAGGGAACAGAGGCAGCCTCAAGCCGTGTCTCAAAGGAGTTGCAATATGCTGTACGAGAGCTACAGGTGCATCTCTGTAGATATAGACAGATAGAAAGCAATACAACAGTGGGGTGAAAAAAAAATGTTACGCCGCAGGTCATTAAAAGAACATCACTGAGAACATTTCACTCTGTTTGAAGTTTGATCCGATCAGGATATAACCAACATCTTGGAAAAAACTAAAAGGTGGAAGTCGGAAGATATGATCTGTCCTCAATATCAAAAACATGAAGCAAACAATACAGGCACACATGTGGAAAATAGCTCCACATGTGAAACTGTTCAAGGCCAGTCCAAATATAGAGTCTTGTTCCTCATATTGTCAACAGGAGCCATTATTCAAAGATCCCACAGGTAAAGATAAGAAACAGCACGGTTTGTCCGATGAGCTTTTGTGCACGATGGAACTATCTCTGGGTGTATGCACTTTGGCAAAAACAAGAAAAGTCCAGCTTTGCATGGAGCGCATGCATTTCGGAGCACTGACAAAGTCAGACAGAGGAATAGTCGGGGGTGAAGTGGGGCAGAGGTGACAGATTTCCTCTTGTGTTTGGCAACAGACTCTGCACAAAAAAACATTGGACAGTCACCTGAGAGGCTGTTCACATGACGGCCCACAAGGTCACATATTTGTATCAGTGTGCTCCGGGGTGACCTTAATCGCAGTGTTCATTCCCCCAAACACCTGGTCCAAAACGCTCGGTAACCCTCCCCACCTAACCTCATTCCTGCCGCAGGATAAAATGACCTCTTGGAACGGAGTTGGATGTTTGACATTGGATCTTCCTCATGTTTTGTATGATTCCCTTCTGTTACAGTAGAGTTAGATTTGTATTTACAAAAGCACAAAATAAAAAAAACATTTTTTTGACGTTAATTCATCATGTCTTCTTTAATTCCACTCTACATTATTCATGATACTCAGAAAAGTCACTTTGAATAACCGTTGCTGCACAACCACAATTACCTTTGATACAGTAAGACAAAGAGGACATGATTTTCAGTAACACATTTGCATGTTGCGGTTTATATTTCGCCCTAAACTGCATTTAAAAACTGAAACATTTTGCGTAAATTTTTACAATTTCGGTATTGTTCATTTTCGGCATGTACAAAACGTAAAGAATGAAAAGATTAGGAGAGACAAGGGCTCTGGAAAGCAGCCACTGAGATAATGCCTGGTCATATTCAAGGACAGAATCAGGTGACAGGGCTAATCCCCCCCCCCACCGCCCGGACCCACCCTCCCTCCCCAGCTCCTGGGTCAGTCATGGTCAGATAGTGCCTGAAGTGTGGCAAGAACTGGTGAGCTGTGTCACATGGGTCGTTCAAGCAGTGGGTGGTGTTAAGAGTTACTTGTAGACGGAAAGAAACTTGAATGTCACAATAACTGTGCGGGGCATTATTTGGTGACCTGGAAATGTTAAATGTGGCAAGAAAGCAGAAGGAACAGAGCACAGAGAGGCTCTAGTTATTAAAATAGAAACGGGAGAAAGGAGGACTAAAAGTAGGAGTCATGGTGACATTCTGGGTGACTTTTACCTTTCCGACAGGGACTAACTTTAAGAAGACCCGTTCCCAGACACTCCTTCGGGGTCACGCAGAAACCTTCATTGTCAGGGTTTTCCTCCTTGCTGGCCAAAACTGAGCGTGGTGGTGTGAAGCGGTAGGCTGGGATTCCTTTCACCTCAACGTCTTTCTCAAACTCCATGTAGATTGTCCTGAAGGGCAAAGCAGAATCTTAGATCACAATTTGTTTTTAAAAAGGAGAAAATTGTTAAACTATCCACATCAATAATTTCTCAGTGGTCTTTACTTTAACTGAGACGAGAACATCAGTCTTCTGACTTGCAATAAAGTTTTGCAAATAAACTCATTTAATTCATAAATGAAGTGGTAGAAACCCAAATATAAACACCAACCTGATTTCTCCTCAGGGCTAGAGGAGGCACATGAGGGGATAAAAATATAACCAGCTCAATTGAGTTCCAATAATGCCTGTAATCAGTCTTGCACATTAATGGCAAAGTAATTTCCAGAAGTCTAATTTAATCTTTAAAAAATGAAGTGCTGCCTTAGTGTGTAATAACAAACATTGGCATCAGCACATTCTGTTTCTTACTTATTACTTACACATCCATAACTCACTTTTCTTTTCTTTTAAATTGCATGTGGATGAACCGCTCTCTCATTGACCCTCAAAACCAGAACAGGAAAAAGGATTCAACAGGGGCTGTAACTCGTGAGAACTTTGCTTCCAATTATTGTCCATGATATATTAAAAAAAAAGGGATTCACAGATTTGTTGTGCTTAAAAATGATGTAATAGATATAATCTTCACTGGTTTGTGTTAATCTAATTCAGAAAATAGCAAGACTTTGCAGTCAGAAACCTTTCTTGTTTTACTTTTTCGCTGAGCTGCAGGAGAAAGAAGATGTGCTGGCACGCCCTTATAAACTGCTCAATTTGCAGTTCCTTCTACAAGTACTCACCTAAGAAAGAAAAAAAGACACAAAAACACCCCTCATATTTTCACCAGTGCTGGCACAGATAAAGATCCTAATGGTGCATTTTTTCTCTTAAAACTATAATTAACTTTTCTACAGTATGAGCAGATATGTCTGTATTTCCCGAGGTGCTGTGTCTTATGTTCCGGCATAAAAAAGACGAAAAGACACGCTTTGGGATTGTAATTTTGGACTGAGAGTGAAATTCCTCTGGATACGGTCCAAAAGAAGGAGCAACTCAATACTGAATAATAAAATTATAAATTAATGTGGTGAATCCGACTTTTGACCAAGCCTCAACGTGTCCAGACTCATAAAATATATTTTATAAAAACTTACTCAATACAAAGAATGAAGTGCGACAGGGGCCATTTCCCATCTCCTACAGAAAGTAGGATTAAAGTGTCTCAGCTTTGCCACTTTGACCTGATAGGCCCCCCGTATCAAATTCTGTTTGCTCAAGACATCTTGAGCTCAGGCCCAAATCGTGTTTTGTCCGGTCTGCAGGGATGGGCACATAAGCTTAAAACATAATGTTTCATATTTTACACTGAAGAAACGCCGAAGTAAAAAAAGTGTTTTTCATTTATTTAAAGACATTTTTAATCATCCAGTAAGACGGCTGATTATAGCAAGGGAAAATGTTGCCTGATTTTCATTTCAAAACAGGAACAATTGTGAATCTGTACCTATAGACTTCAATTTCAGACATAGTGAAGAAAAAGTTTAAAAGATGTACAGTGAAATCTTTATGGGAAATCAGAATCTCATCAGGAAAAAGTGCAGTGCTGTGTTGTTGACTTTGCCTTTGTGCTGGAACTGTATAAATAGCAGATGTACAGTGTATTGTTGGTTTAAAACGCATTATTGTGTGCAGCTCATCCTTGTTCTGTGAATCTACAGTTCTGTCCTGCCAAGGGAATCCTTAGTGAGAACAACGGTCTCTTTACACTGTCTGCCAACAGGCTGGGAGGATACACAGCCCACCAGTCGTGTAACAATACTATATAGACCTTTCCCTTGACCTTTGTGAGAGAGACCAAGTAAAATGCCTGATGCAGTTCTCAACTCGAGCCGGACTAAAAGGCTCTGCCTTGTTCTGCTGAAAATTAGCCATGGCGGAGATTTGAAAGAAGTTCAGATATAGAATTCCTCCATTTTCATTAAAAAATCAAACGGAATGAAACTTAAGCACAATGTTCATTTTTGACTTATTTTCAAGTGTTGGTTATTTGTGGCTGAAGAGACTCAAATGAGGTCTTTAACATACTGTCCATGGCTGTGAGGGAAAAGAGGGCAGCCTGGTATTTGAACACTGACACCTGTCTGCAGTTTATCAATATTTAGAGATTTTTGTGGCTCAGCTGTCAGCTTCTGGAGCAAAGGGTCACTAGGCTGTCAGCAAGCAGATGGGAATTTTCGTACTGTTTTTAACTCCCAGATCAGACCCAGATGTCATTTAAACGAGCCATTCAGTAAACACAATGTGCTGTTGAGCTGATTGCTTACAAGCTTCCAGTGATGGCATGCGTGTGAAAGGTCAGTAAATATGACTTCATTAAATGTTTCCTCTTCAAGTTTGTGCATAATGTTCAGGAAACAGGGAGGGAGCGATCCATGCAGACGGTAGCACAGATGGACAACCATTAGGCAATGAGTAAGTAGGTGAAAGTGTTTTGTAAATATTTAGGTGAGGGGTTTTCGGGCACATGTCCAATCAGAGTCAAAGGTATCGCCGTGCTACTACCACACAACGGATTCTTTCCACGCTCAACACAAAGGGGAAAGATGCTGGGCGCTGCCTGTGTTTTTTGTCATCACAATGTCTTGCCTCCGATTAAATGAAGCATAAAGCACTTTTGTTTTGCAAACAAACATGGTTTAAAATGTGACATCACCATTCAAGGAGATGGTTAATCTGTGAGAAACAATTCTTCTGGCAGAGCTCTCAGTGAAGACAGTGTTATTCTAAAATCTTTTAAAATCCTGGGAAATGTTCCTCTTCGTTATCAAAGGGAAGGTCTGCGATGAACTTCCAGAGGATAAAACCTGTCATTTGTAGCCGGTTAAACTTTGTGGCCTCTCCATGCCTCTTCCCCTTCTGTCTCCATTTTCTTCTCCAAACACATTCCCCCTTAAGTGCGTCCCTTCCATGGTGTTTTCTGGAAAATGCCATGTTAGTCTCTTTAAGAGACGGTGCAGCAGAAAAAAAGCCTGCAGTTGATAGAGGTCACCTGCGGCTGTTTGTAAGTGATCGGGATGTTATGCTAAAAATCTGTGGGATCCAAAGCCTGTGAACACTATCGTCACGCCGCATATGAAAGCTCTCGCCCCAGGCTGTGAGGTCATGGATCAGATGTAGCCAACAACTCACAACCGTACCATCCCTTTTTATCTTTCCTTACGTCATGGTCTCTGGTTTTGGTTGTGTTTCTTTATGATTCATTTATTGGTGAGCTTTACTTCTTAATTTCTTTCCAAATGATTTTCATTTTTTAATTCTTATCTGTTCAAGCTTTGTTTGTTTTACACATTGGGGCAGTGGCTGCCCAAATGAGCAATGACAAGTCACCAGATGGTAAAAAAAATGTAGGCAAAGACATTTCTGTAGGATCTAGTATCAGGTTACGAGCCGTAATTCACTTGGGGTGTTTCAGCTGAGATGTCTTTTCTCAGAGATGTAATCAGATCTGACTGGAAGTAGTATCTTGGACTCTTTGATGTGTTCTTTGAGTATTTTGGAGAGAGTCTGTTAAGCAGAAGTATGTTCAGAAGTCATTTTGCCTTTCAAAGAGCCCATGTTTTGTTTATTTAGATTATCATGAGGATATTCTCAAGGTTCACCAATAAAGACTCATGATCAATGCTTTAAAAACTTAATCAATGACCCAGTCTGCTCAGACTAGCTCACTCAGTGTGTGAGATTTTGCCAAGCCAACTACTTGCTGGGTTTTAGGAGAATATTTTTCATAGTGAGGTTATTTTGTAAAGTGAAAGAAAAAACAAGCCTGGATTGGGCTGACCAGAAGAGAGGCACTGTGGGCTTGAACTGTACCTGCACAGGTCAGGAGAGAAGACGTAAATGCGTTCCTTCTTATCCAGCAGTGGATGGAAAGCGCTCCCATCTGACCCAGCGATGCTGTTGCTTTTATTAGTCGACCAGAGGCTCAGCTGTCTGCAAAATAACACACGGTCAAAACTATCATTTTTCCACTTTTTTAAAACTGCACTAAAAAAGATTTTTTAAGGACACTTTTATCTGGGGATTTTTCTTTTTTTATTAATTAAATGATTGAAATAAATTACATTTTCCCTACCAAGTAAACAACACAAAAAAAACAATATAAGCTATTTTTAAAATCACTACAAGCAGCATAACTGATATAATCTCTATCTTTGCAGGATGAAATTACAATGATCAAGGATTTTTTTATCTAAAAGAAACACTTGATAAAGCAGTTTTCCCTGGGTTTGTGGTAATTGTTGACCTCAAGAGACAAGAAAACTGGATAAGACAAGAAAAAAGCCTTATTAAGACTTTGCAAGTACCATGATGTCCTGTCTCTCACTGCGTGGTTTTGGCTGCACAAGTAAACAGAAAGACACAGATGGCTCTTACTCATCTGTTACTGACAAAATGTCTTACTAATTCATTACCCAGTAGAGTTTGGATGAAGAAAGTGTAAAATGAGCGTGTCAGACTGCATTCGCTCTACCTTTGACCCATCCAGGTTTCAATCCGGCCATAATCCAGGTAGTTCTCTTTTCCGGTGTGGAACACAAATTCCCCATCGTTACTTCCATTTTTCTAAATAAAACAAAGACTGGTGTCATTGAAATCTGCCTCAAAAGCAATCAAAAAATCTTTTCTGCATTACTTAGGAAACAACTGAAACCAGCTAATTGTCATATGCCATTAAGAACAAGTTTGTTGTTTGACATGCCTTGTACATGAGGCCAAAGACTTTTTCCACATCAGGATTGGTCGGGGCAATGCGGGCCAGCAATGGATCTTCATAGCCCCAAAGCAGCTCATCTACAGTGCGAGTGGTGAAGAGGTCACTTTTGAGAGAGTTCATCCACATGGACACGAGCGTGGCCTTAAAGAAACTCCCTTTCACCTTGTTCATTACAGCCTGGAAACAGGAAGTGGAGCAGACATGAGAAGGAATGGGAAGTACTTTAAGATAAGGTGGTGCTGGTTATCAATGAGGAGGAACCAAGGAAACAGTTAAAGTGCAGAGAACAAACAACACAATATACTTTACCCCACTTGGAGATGTACTTTCTGCTACTTGAGTTAAACCTTTGCTCAGTGACTCACCCAAGCAGGGATGTTGACAGTGGTGATGTTATCCACAGCTGGATCTCCAACAGACTTGTCTTGCAGGAAGACAAAGCTTTTTGTGTTGTACGCAGAGACTCTTGTGTCGTTTTCCAGCATTGTCACATTTTCCTTATACCTGTACTCCCTGTCCAATTGCAATGAAGAAGTTGTTTATTGAGTCTTAAATAACCGATATCAGCAAAAAAACTCAAAAATATGCAACACATACATGTAGGTTGACACTGCAAATTAAAGTCATTGTGCAGCTTTTCTGCACAACTTCTTGAGGTGAAGTAATCAAAACAGTTAAATGTGGGTTAGGTTGCGGAAAATGATGCTCCGCTGTTGAAATTCTCTAGGGTCTAAGCAATGAACTTTACTATTTATTTAAGAGTTTCACTGGGTGCATGTGGAAGAGATTAAAAATTACAAATCTGAACATAAAAAGAATCGCTTCTGCCTGGAATAAGGTCACAAACTCAGCAGGATTTGAGATAACATGCTGTGTAGTCTTTAAAGTTATACAAAACTTCAAACAATTAACCATGAACACTGAGATTTGGCATGAACATTTTCAAGCTTTTTAACATCCCGAAAAGAAATAAATGAAGACAAACATGGGAGAACATGACAAGGGTTTGCATATGTGCTGATATATTTAACGGAAAGTAGTGGTGATACTTTGCACTGCAGCTTAAGACAATCTCCTGTGGGTAGTATTTGCATAATTTTACCAGAAGATGATCGCTTTTTTCTGTTGCAGCCTACCTGTATGTGTAAGGTCCAACTTGGGTGACAATTGGCTTGGCCCCTTTAAGGAATTCTTCAACATTGGTCACATTGAAGAAGAAATACTGCATGTAGACTGGAGGGGGAGGGTTTTTCCAGGACCCAAACACCCGGCTGCCCTCCACTAAAACGATCTCCTGTTGAGACAAAAGGTGAACATCAAGTGTAATCTTTGTCCATGTTTTAACTTTGTGCATGCAAAAAAAATATATTTAAAATGAAACCCAAATGCCAACAGCATGACATTTGGTCATGAAGGTTCAAACTAAATCAAGACAAAGATAGGTTTGTTTGCTCTACTTAAGCAGCAGAAACAAGTCTTTTCTGGGCTTTTTTTTGTCCCATTACTGGTCAGCATTATCAAACAGCCCATGACCACATTGTCTTGTGGCTACTTTGGTATAACCTTGAAGAAAAAAATTATCAAGCAAATGATCAATCAGAGCAGACAATGCTTTGGGAGGGGATTTTTAAAGTGACGGGAGCCTCAATGCAGCATTTCAGAAAGGTGAAAGAAGTTGCTGCAGCAGCATGCAAAAATTAAAACTGTGAAAAATGATGCACAGTTTTACACATGAATGCCTGGTTACATATTTTTGCACACCACAAATTAGAATTTTGATCTTATTAACATGCATAGGCTCTTTTAAAATGAACGTAATTTAGACGCAGTAGTTGCAAAGAAAAGAAAATCTATATGCTACACATGCATAAATAAACACGCAAAATAAAAACGACAACAGCAATTTGTACATGACTAGAAACAGAAATGTTTAATTGGGTATTTGGGTTGATAAGATATTTTCCGCAAGCCAAATCACATCTTCTGAGACTAGGGGTTTCCACAGGATGTTCCAAGTTAAACCAAGCCAGCGGACAAAAACATATTTGGGGGATGTGGTGGAGGGGAGCTCCTGTCTGAGCGTCAGACAAGAGCACTGGCTGTGTTGCATGAATGGTATGAGGGGAGACCCTTCCACCGCTCCATTGTCAACAGTTGCCCCTGACAACAGGCACTCGGAGAGAGCCTCTGACAGATCATGTGATGCCGAGCTGGATGCCCACTGTTTGTGTGAAACTCCAACCTTAATGATGTGAGCCACATTCCTTGGGATCAAGCTTGATGAGGCCCTGTAGGTGCAACACAGTCAGCTGCCCCATTTGATTACACAGCGTCATCAAAGTACAAAAAAATGTTTGAGTACATTTTTTTTGTGCCAGTGGAACTTGTTTGAAGAACGAATCTGTTCAGATTGATGAAAACACAGGAAATAAGAGGAGTAGGTGGATTAGCATTTCCCTCAACATAAATAGGAAATCTCACTTTGGCCTAATTGTTTCAGATTTGTCATAAAGTTAACAGAAACACTTTTATAAGAAATAAGTCTAGAGGGGCTGATTACAATCAATGCTGTTAATTCACAAGTATAAGCCCCCTCCTTGTTTGGGGGTCCTCTTTACTTGTGTTCAGAGACAAAGCTTAGCTGAATAGCCAAGGACAATAAAGCTGTCACCTTAGATTGAGGAAGAGAGAGAATTTCTATGTCCTTCTTTTCATGCTTTGAACAATCAATATGGTATCCCTCGCAGCATGCCACATAAAATACGTGGAAAACAGGAACAGAAAAGCCCTCTTATCTCAGCACTTACCACCGCTACTCTCATGCCACTCCCTATATGAAAACACATGTGGCGGGTGAATACACAAACACACTTAAAGCTGGTGCTTTGATATGGACTTGTTCACATACAGTCATGGTGCACAAGCTTTAACATAGACTGAAAGGGTTGGTCTCGGCAGTTGCAACAACACATTAACAAAGCCAAACCAGCTGAGATGTAGTCCATCCCTATTGTTAGTGGCCCCATTAAGATGCATTCAGTTGTACGACAAAACTTGCTGGATCTACTCTTTCATGCCTGAGTCCAGGACAAGAAGGTTAATAGCTGAAATGAAAGCTTTTAAAAAGTACATAAAATAAAATTGAATTGATATAACATTAAAATATGTTGGAACAAATATGAGACCATAGTTTTAATTTTAGTGACAAAAGTTTTCCTGCAAACACAAAGTTTATGTTCATGGCTCTTTATAATATGAATTTAGGAAAACACATCATAAGAAATTGAAGAAGACATTTTATTTTTTTCAGATCCAATCCGATGAGCTGCAAAAAGAAATAATACTTAACTCTGATCCAGCTAATTAGGCAATATTGGAGCCGCTAACCAATCCGGGTCTATATCTATCTATCTATATCTATATCTATGAAATATTGTTGATATTTCAATATGTAAATAAATATTCTGATATACAGCTAATTTCACCTGTAATGATGTACACTGTGTTTGACTTTTGTACCTGTCCATGCTAGCTTTAGGACTTGTCCAAAAGCAAAAACAGACAATAATGTATTCCTACAGGTGCTCCTGATGATAGGATGCACTGTTTTCTTACAGGGGTTTTAGGACAATTTTTAATTTCTTATTTATTGTTTTCTTTTTCTTTTTTCTTTTTCTTTTTTTCACTCTCTGTCAATTTCTCTTCTTTCTCCCATGTCTTCCATTAATGTGCAATTCAGCAATGAACAAGATATGAAAATAAAGAATTATACTTAAGTATCAATTAGAGCCAGATCTGAAAAGCTTTGTTCTCTTTATACCCATAAAACTCCCCTTTGGAAAGGTAAATTTGTTCCGTACAACACAGCCTATTATTCTGCTTGTCTGTAATCAGGGCAGGTCAAGCTGAAAAAACTAAAACAAAACTTGGTCCAATTGGAATGCAGCCCTCATGTTTGTCGTCTAAAAATCTCTTTGTGATATTAACATATGGTAGATGTTGTGATAACAATGCATTTCCGATATATTGTACACCCAAAGCTATGAAGGACACATTTCATAATACTGGAAAGCAGTTTCTTTGTTGGCTACTTTTTCTAGCTTTTCTTTTTTTTTTTTTTTACATTATATACTCACAATAACAAACAAATATTTTTTTAACCATGACCTCATCAGAAGGTCGCAACAGACTGACCCTGATTGCCTCACACAGTAGCCAAATCCTGCCAAGTCTGCCTGTTTCCCAATAAACCTTGAAGAATGAAAGAGGCTTAGCACACAAAAGGTCTACTGCTGGGAGGGTATCATTGGGAAGAGATTCTTCACACTGGTGCAACTGGTGTGAAGAAGTAACTTGACACAGCTAAAATATTTCATGCTGGCTACACCATGAGTGCTAAGAGTTACACCCACAGATACATTTTCACCGTCAAGACTTGTTTCTCGAATAAACATTAAAGCACTAAGAAAATCTGATGGATTACAACCAGAATTACAATGTTGTGTAAAACCTTGAGTACATAAATAGAATTTCAGTCCATTTGCAGGGTCAGAGAGGTCACCACAGCAATGAACCTAACCAAACCCAAAGTGTACTGTGTTACTGTGGCTCGTTGGTCACAACCATTTAACATGGCAAATGTCAGCTTCTGCATATCAGTTGGTAAATGAATCCTTACAAATGAACATTAGATGTTGAACACAGTGCAACACCTAAAACCAATGATTGATCTCTTCTCCAACCACTAGCCCTTCACCCAATGCCCTGACCTCTATAGTTTCCTCTCATGGTTACAACTTTAAACACTACCTTCCTTCATAAAGCAACAGAGAAACTGTCCAGTCCTTCATATCAAGTCAGACCAAGATTTTAAGGCAAAAGAAAAAAATATGTACATGGAGCAAAAGTTAAAGGTTTTCCTTAAGCTAAGTGGTTTTCTTTAAGCTAACCCAGCCTTGTGTTGAGCTTGTGATGAGTCACATATGATGGAGAATAAAGGGACGTAGAACGGTATAAAGCTATCTTCACAAGCTATAATTCACCCGATTATGACCAACTCTGGAAAGGTTTGGTATGGAATGGTTTGAGCAGTTTGTCAACCCCCCCCCCAAACAAAAAGTAAACAAACAAACAACATTTGGATACCTGTTAGGAAGAAAATGGCCTTGTGTAAAAAATAAAGATGAGGGCATGCCATATGATCATCCTGACAGTGAGGCAACAGCATGTTCACGCCGGCACTGTTATCATTGTAAAGGGAACCATCTGGGAAAGCTCCACTGAACTTCTGGAACTCAAAAGCAACTTTGAACTTCAGACAACAGTTATTAAAGATAAGGAAAATATTCATCTATGAACGACAAAAGTAAACAAAGAAGGATCATAAGAAGTTCAGATGTTTACTAAATGCTTCATGGATGCGACTACAAAAGCTGCTAGAGACAGCAGAAACAATCTCCCTATTTTTAACCCTTATGCATCCGAGGTAAACTCATTTGACCGGGAACTTGAATTTCACACATGGTTTCTCCGATTAGGACTGATTTATGAGTCCCAGTTATTGTGCAAACTGATTAGGACTCTGCAGGCACCTATAATTACTTTTTGGTGAGCTCTACAGAAGCGGTTCCTTTTAATAGTTATAAGCTATGTTGCAGGTTGACATGACACCAACATTTTCCAATAACCCCCAGCTGCAGACTGCAGAACGGGGCGGGGCTGGATATTGGGCGGGGTTGGACATCCAGGGGGCGTGGTTAAATATTGATGGATATAAATGTTCAAAACACCACCTTGTGGACAAATGGAAGAACTATAATGGATTTTGAATGATAATAAATAAAGAATAAAGAATAAATAAAAGAAATATATGAATCTTTTAATACCTGAAAATGCATATTGTACTTACAATATGAAGGAAATTGGGAGGACACCTGGTGGTTGGTTTCTGTTCAGCAAAAAA
>JAVQJG010080984.1:0-28966 GCA_036024015.1 Craterocephalus amniculus | reverse complement strand
CTCACCGTTTCTCTGATCGCCGTCTTTCCCATTGAAACAGCGCCCACTTGTGGTGAATCACTAATTTAAATCATATCGTGTCGCGAAGGAGGCCAGACCAAGCTGGCTTCCCTTGTAGACTATTTTTTTAATGATCAGCCAATCAGATGAGACAACGTCATACCATTACCGGAGCGTGATTAGGTTTTCGGAGGTCAAGGGAAGCTAGTCGCTTCTTTGCATTCCACCAATCAGCCCAAAGAAGTCTGTCATGAATCATGACAGAATCATAACAATCGCCATTAGCAACCCCAGCAGACTCAGAGCAAAGACAGAAGGCGACGATTTGGAGATTTTGGATGGAATGGACTAAAGTTTAGAAACTCCATAATCAAAGAGGAAATGAGCTCTACTGGGATTGTTTTATCTGTGTTAGCTCTAGCATCACTAAATCTTCTTAATCTAGGCTTATTTTCCAATCTTAGCACTCTTTTTGAGGAGGTTTCACAAAATACTGAGTTTTTCCAAATTTCCAAAACACAGTGTCACAATGAAGATGCTGGGATTGTGAGATGATGGAGTGTTGTAGGAAGAAACTTTCAACTGATGTAAAACCTGAAATCTTGTGTAGATTAATACAGTATTAAGGCCCAAAATTGTGTTATTTACATCACTTTAAGTGAGCATTAAAGTGAAAATGAGAGGACCTGCTTTAGAAAGAGCATTTCTCCATTATACACTGTATGTCTGTTTGGATGGTGGATGAATTCATGACAGTAAACACCTCTGTTTGCCTGTCTCTTAGTAAATTAAGGGAAAAGACGCAGACTTCAGTTTAAAATGCAGTGCTTGGAACTCTGCAGCCCAACAAGTTGGGAAACTTTCATGCATTTCCAAGACACACACTTCTGAGTTGTTTCCTCTGTACAGGCTGGAGGAAAATCTAAGAGAAATAGCTTGAATTTTACTGTGAACCAGAGTGCTGATGTTTGCAGTCTTTCCTTATGGGGTACTTTGTCTCTCTTTTTCTCTCACTGTCTGCTGTTCTTCCTTTTCTACTAATCTTGTTCGGTGTGTTATATGTTCCCTGTCGTCCAGGTTAGGTTTCACTGTAAGAGGATCACTTGGCCCATTGTTCCTCCGGTCCATCCACTCAGTTAAAAGTGAGTAGCACCATTTATTTCTTCACCTTTTTTGGCATCACTTCGTACCACTCCCCTGTGGTGCAATGCATTCACTAAATACAATGTTGCTTTGTATTACAATTTGCATTGTTAGCGCTGGAGGCTTAAGAAATGTGTTATATGCATTTCCTTTGAACAGTGAGGGACTAAGAACCAGCATTTTATTTCCCTTGATTCATTGCTTACTTGGCCAGTTACCATCTGCATATCAGATTTGTGCTCATTCACATGGCTTAGTCATGTCAACGCAGAGGGCAGCAGCATCTCTGAGATTAGATGTAATCTCAGAGGTGAAAACTTTGTTTTTTAACTGCATGAAAACCTTTTCTTTTTACCCTTTCTTTCCCTAGGAGACCACTTAGGCTTTACTTGTTTAGGCTTTCTTCTTGTTTATTTGGCTAGGCAAAGGAAAAAGACTGGTGTTAAAATGTGGTCTATGCCCAAACAAATGTAAACTGGGTGTAGGATTGGGCTTGCGTCATGTAACTTTTCTTTAATTTAATGAACTGTTTCTTTTTCTTTTTTGCTTGACAGTTGACAGAGCTTTGAAGATTGGGAAAATTGGGTCTTCAGTTGGAAAATATCAGCCGGTAATTCTACTTGCAAAAACTCTACTTGGTAAAATGTGAAAAAGGGGATCAAATAAAAGTTGAAAATCAGGATGACATGCCACTGTTTGTCTTTTTGAGCCATCCTTCAATCATAAAAAGCTTAGGACAAGTAGATTTCTGATCTGGCCATTTCCAGAAATGGCAAGGAATAGTTTCGGTTGGATTTTAAGGGGGCAGTTCTCAATTGTAGGCCACACAAAGGCTTCTACTGTAGTTTTATGGGTGGAAAACATCACATATTTGCTTCAATTCCAACAAAAGCAGTCATACTCCACCCACTCAGAATATCCTCATCTATTAACAATCACTAGAGGGCATCATCTGGTGCGCTGTAAAAGCCAACGGACATGGGCACAATGTTGGTACAACGTTGTGGTCCTCAGGCACAACAGTGTGGCACTGAGCCAAATAGAGACATCACAGAGGCCTATTAGCACAGATGGTTGTCATATGTATGCAAATAAGGAGCAAAGTGAATCACGTATCCCCATCAACACCACCTGTCTGCTTCACACACCAAAACTCCTCCCTACTGCACACACACACACACACATATTCACACACTACCTATCTTCCAAATCCCTTTGGAGGGGCTATTCTGTTGGTTCCAGTCCAGAGCTGTATATTAATTAGAGTAAAGACATTAATCATCATTTTGTTCTTTTTCAAGAGCAGACAGGAGAGGGAGGGGCTGCTGGAGCAGGGTGCTGCACTAATACAAGCAAAGTAGCCACGGAAAGGGCAGATCGGTTGTTCCTTGTCTTTGTTGAGGGCGTGTTTGGTGGGGTAAGGTGTTAAATGTGTGTTTTGTGGTCAAGGAGCGTAACACACGGGACTGCATGCTGTCATGCTCACATGTAGGTTTTCAGTGTGAAACAATAACAAATAAGGTTTTTAAAGCTCCTTATTGTTCTTAGCATCACCATCAATATTTACCCCAGCTGATCCGACCCAGAGAAATGCTGACACGGTGCAAAAATAAAGTCATAGTGAATGCTCATGTTAAACAGGATCATTTTACATAATTCAGCTGTTTTTCAAAACAACTATTTTCTGTCACATTGAACCATTTGTTGGTGTAAAAATTAACAAAGAAACAAATAAATCTAGCATCGCGGATCACAATGAACAGGCAGAGTTTATCATTTTTTAGTGTCATCCAACTGTAACTTCTGCTTCTGTCCATGTTTGTGCTTTTCTTGAGAGCAAGTATTTGGATAACCTGATCACAATATATTCTAAGAACGAATGTTTTTATTCACATCCAGTATGTTTTTCCCCATTTATTTGTTTTTCACAACAATTATTACTGGCATTGAACTCATGTGCTCTGTTACATTTGTAGCAGGCATGATTTGATGATGCAAAGGGGGAATGGAAGAAAACGAAGAGCCAAGCTAGAGTTATGTTTTCTGCCGGTGGTGTTGTTCTTGTTATTGCTTGTTTCTAAGTTTGTTTCCGATATGTGCTTTTGATGATTCTATTTTCCATCAGTTGTTTTTAAGATGTTTTCTGCTAAGTATCTTTAAAGTGAAGCAGCTGGTTATCATATGTTTTGTTTGGGTTTTGACTGTACAGTTTTTTTGTTTCTATCTATCTTTGCATCTGTTGAATTGCATGTTGCATTAACAAAAAGGAACAATATTCTAGTGTTAAAGGGAGCTTTACATCCACAAAATATTCCCGCTCTTATTATGCATTAAGCTCCCCATTAGTAAAGATGATTTGTTTGGCACAGCAGGCAGACCATCATCCTGGTTTACACAAGATATTTGTTGTTTTTCTTAAAGAAAAGAAAGTTAGTTCAAATAGAGAAAAAGACTAACACTGTATAAAGTTCAGTACCGTTCTAAATGATGAAAAAAAACCCCAAAACTACAATGCGTCTACAGTAAAATTGAAATAGTGTGCTACAATAGCACTACGCCCATAGAAATCAAAATTACTTGTATTTTCAGAATAGGAGATTACGTGATTACTTAATTTATTGATGGGATACACTGATGCAAAACTTGTTTACTTTAATTCCAGACTAGAGTCATATTTGAACTTGTTTGGATGAATTTGAGAAGTAGTTCTGTTGTTACACTTTCATGCTGGCAGCAAAGGCTGTTCAGAGAAGGTTCAAAGGTTCAGGAAAAAGAGACATGAATTTAAACAGCACGTCTCAGAGGATGGATGAAATATGGGCCTGCAGAAAACACATGAAGCATTGTGCAAATCTACTCCAGTCCAGTTGGAAATGAGCATTCTAAGTCTTTCTTTCTTTTGCCAGGTTTCATTCTCTGAAGTCATAAGAAATGTATTCAGGCTGTCAGATACTCTATATAATTTATGAAAAATTTTACCTGCAAATGGTTCCAAAATAACATTCAGAAAATTTCCATTCTCAGGAAGATTTAGTCTATTTTGGACCTGGAACGTCTTGACAAATCTTCATTGATGATTTCATAATGGACAGAAATGGCTGGAAGGACAAGGAAAGCGTTCAAGGTCACGCTTTGTGAACAAAAGTCATTTATGGCCTTTTTTCTTCTCACTCTTCCAGCCTGTGGAGGATTAGTAATGACTGGGCATTCTCCCATGGGAACACTGTTTAGATAACACCATTTTGCTGGTATTCCTGATTGAATGCCAACACAGAATTGCCTTAGCATAATATTTAAACTGTGCTTTCCCATATTCCACTGTGGTAAGTAGCATTCAAGTTGACATTTCGCAGCACATTTTTCATTTTGGAACAGCTTGTGTCACTATCATTTTTTCCCATTTCTTCACATTCTTTCGTTTTTTTCCCTTCCTCTGTGGAAGTAACTCCGTATGACTCTGCACAGATCATTTCTCCGCTCTGGTTCTTCTGGTTGCTGTCTTCCGTGACAGTCCAAAAACAAAAAGAAAAAAACAAAACAAAAACAGCATATCATTTGAATATATTTTTTAAGAATAAATTTTTGTGGATTAAAAAACAGCTCCTTCTAAGGAACAAAGCCACTGTCATGTCAGCGGAGAAAATCCAGACCAAAATAGAGTAGGAGAAATAAAAATAAACTCAAATTAGCTTATGAAGCGACGGATATCATTGTCAAACCAGATCACCGATGCAAATGTGATGCCCAGTGCAACTTAAAGCAAAAGTAAACTTTGTAATGCTATGGGTTTGACAGCCTCACACTCACATTAATCCCATGTTTTGCTAACAAAGAACTTGTTCTAAACCCCCACAGGCACAAACTAAGCAAGGATTAAAGCAGAAAAAGAGGAGGATTAACTCTTGTTAATACAGGGTTTAGAATTTTCAAAACAGTTGTGGACTCAAACCTCAAACTCAATTTCGGTGCTATATCTATGTAAAATACGGTAGTTTCAAAACAGTTTTATTACAGTTCTGCATCTGAAATATCCCTCGATCATGCCAGAAACACTTCCCCTGGGTCCTTTCCACTTCCTCTCACAAAGCACACTTCGCCACTAAATGCCCTCTCTAGAAAATCATTGAGCATAACCATATGGCCCCGAGGAGATTCAGCTGGCCAGATTGGTATCTACATCAAATCTCTTCTTCAAACATTCTTTTTAGAGCTTGCTTGTGTTTAAGCAATTCCAGCTCTGCTCTTTTTCCATCTCACTCTCTGTACATTAACACGCACTCAGCACTGCATGCTTGGCTGGAATAGCATGTCTGTGAGTGGCTTTAAAAGGACATGCAGTGGAAGCAGTTTGTGTTTGATGAGCTTTGGGAGCCCCGTTTTCATGCTCTTCCCTAACATCAAGCTTCTCACAGAAGTAACAAGTTCTTTTTTGCAGCCTCTGCGAACCCAGACTAAATCCTGTTGCCTGAACAGATTTTCTTTCACGCTGCCATCACCAGCAGACTTTAGGGCGGCTGCTAATGACGCAAGGCTGTGAGCTTGTATCCGCATTAATTATGGCGGCGGGATTGGCCACCCATTGATGAGTCGCTACCTCCCCTGCGTTTCTGAATGAACAGCAGTTGCATCAGCAGTGGTCAGGTAAATACGCACCAGAGTTGGAAAAGGGTAGATATTCCAATAGATGACTGGATTTATCATTTATTGCAAGCCAGCGTCAACCAATCAGATCAGTTGCCAGGCCTTTAAAAAAACTCATTTGCCAGATAAAGCCACTGTGTCGTCTACAGAGAAATGCTCTCGAGTTCTACTATAATTAATGGCAAAAGGATGTTTGTTGTAGCCCCTCTTGTATGCATGTGCACTTTTCATTTAATTTAGGATAAGACAGTGTTTTAATCAAAGCATTTACCAAATTAAATATTTGTGATTCCTTTCAAATTTCTGTTTATGCATGAGAACCTGGGATGGATTGGTGACCTGTCCATGAGTTGCAGCAGATATATTATCCTTTTGAGTAGTAAGATGTTTTAGCATGTTGTTTGTTTGTTTTTTTCCTGTTGTTGCTACTAATAATCATTTCATAGACATTACAGCCAACACTTATCCTTTCTGTAAAATGTAGCCATGCTTTGGGTTCTCTTCCTCGGTAATACAACGCCTGGTTTACAGGCATATGCAGGACTCGGAGATGTTTGGTTCTGGTGCTCATGTTTACAGGTTTCATTCCTGGTCAAAGGGTAGTTTGGTCCAACCACCTTGGTCCACAAAGGCAATGAAACCAGATGGATGGATAAAAGAGACACACCCACACACTCTCAATTCCATTATGATATTCAGCTCCTTTCATCGCCTTCAGTGTAACTTTCACAACACAGAAAGTCCCCCAAAAGTGCATCTTTTTGTTACGTTTTTTTTACAGTGACCGACAGTGCTGCCTTTTCATAACGAAAGGAAGCAAACAAAACAATGAAAGCAAGATCAAAATGATTTTCTGTGTTTTTAAGAAAAAAGGCCAAAGTGACTCAGAGTTAACAGACCTGACAACTGTGGAAAAGAAATCCTGGGTAATAAAGCAGCAGCGTACATGCATCGACAGATGCCCCAAAACTCTGGCGTGACATGATAGTGGGATTACGACCAGCATACTCCACATTCTGTTGCTTAATTTGATCATTGCTTTCTCTGACTATGACCTTGTGTGGAGTTAAAATAATCAGAAAAAGCTGTTTGCATGGCAGCGGCCTTTTCAGTGGGAGGTCTTAATTGAGTGAATATCAGAATATTATTGTAAATGGAGTCACTGGTTGGTTCACATAAACTTCCTGCAGCCACAAAAACAGAGGCTGGAGCCTGGTTCAGCTGGACTGAACACTGGGGGGATTTGAGGTTTCTGTATGATTTCATATTACAGTGAAACACCATAGCAGTTATTTTGCAAAATTATAATTTGACAGTGTAACTTTTATTCACATACAGTACATTTGTTTCTGTTCGCAATGTTCAGAGTTAGTTCGAAAGAAATCTGTTAACAGTGAGTTGGTTTTGCTAATGATGGGTTGAATCCCAAAAATTCTGCATGAATTAAAACTTTGATAAGTAACTAATTCCTTATAACCAAGTTTTAGTAATTTATCCAGAGACAATATGTTTGAATAAGCTACTTATTTGCAGTTTGATCAAAATATATGAGTTCCACAACTGAAGAACAGTGAAACAGAATTCATATTATAGAGATCGTCCCTAACACAAAAAGAAACATTACTCAGTGTGCACAGTACTGCCTTAACAGTGCTTTAGAAAATTCCAGTACACATGCATGAAACTTTGGGTTCTTTATATAAAACAACTAAATGCATATCAAAAATTCAAAATCCAAAATGCAGTATTTTCCTAGTTTTAACCACTGAACATTAAGGGGGTCTTCTGTTAAATGCATCATTTGACTGCTATAGAAATGAGTTAAGTTTAGCCTGTTTTTGGTCATAAATCTTGCACCAATAATATGCTAAATTTATGAATCTCATACTTTCACAGCCATTTTAAAATCGCAATATTTGAACTTTAGATTGATGTAGCTGTTGCACAATTTTAACAGTTTCTATCCATCAAGTCTCTTTGAGTAGCTGAGTATAAACGTATAAAAAGCAGCTGGAAAAAAAAGTTTGATGCTCATCAAACTAAATTTGAACAATGAAGCGGGGTTCAACATGTGCGGTATGAACTTATAACTTCTGGCCATCTCTTCCATAAAGATCATTGCTGTTGCCCATCTATTCAGACAGCTGCAGTGGACTTAATCACACGTAACCCAGTCAAAAAGCCGTCCATTCATTGTTAATGGCCGCACTCTCACTCTCACAGGTGGGATTCCTCTCCACCTAAAGTTTACTTTGTGGAAAGATTCTGCAGGCACAGCTGAAAAAACAAATCAAACATGTGACATATTGAGTGCTTAACCGATGTTTGACAGCACTTGATTTGCAAAGGCTACAAAATATCCTTCCACCGGTGCATTGTAAGCATTAGAGAATGCAAAACTACTGTGTTATAGTTTTGGAGAAGCAATCTGCTTTGACAGACACCCATCGCTTAATTCGTGCCAACAAAGTGACCTTATTTTGACTCCTCGCTTCGTCTCCCTCGCTGGAGACAAAGCGGCACATTGTTGAGATACCTGAGTAATGGTGAGAGTCTCTGGTGCCTCTTGCCTTTTGACCATGGTTGTACCATCCCCCCCGCTCCCTCTCTGACTTATCCAGAGTGTGGCCTGAGAAGTACTGTCAGTCTGGGCATATTGTAAAATCGGGATGCGTGGTTTAATGACCATGTAAAACCGACCTTGGTGGTGGGAATTCCTTTCTTAACACGCAACACCTACACTATGTAGTGAGGCACATCATTTAGCATTTGAGGTCATTTTTAGCAGCAGCACTGCAGCCGTGATGAATGGCAGACCGTGTTCATTCCATTTAGCTAATCACCATTTCTAATTTTTCTTTCTGTCCTTGCCAAACAAAGAAATAACATGGAAACTGCACAAAATTCCTCATGTGGACTTTTCAAGGCTGTGCCCTGCATTTGTCAAAGAGCAGTGGCAGTTATTTGGCATCGGGAGCTGAGCTGGATTGCGATTGGTCTCTTACCTTTCTGTGTAATGCCTCCAACGTTACAGCAGGAGTTCCACAGAGTTAATAAAGAAGGTGGGAGCCGTCAACTTGGTGGCAAACAATGTCTTTCCGTGGTAAAATGCTGCTTTTGTGAGATACTGGCAGAAATATGGATCCTCATGGGTCTAATGTGTCTGCTGGGGCCCTCACATCCAGCTTTTGTAAGGTGCACGGAACATTTATCACTTAGCCGTATCAAGTGTAAGAGCCAGAGTGTTTGTAGTTTGGCATTGCAGTGGAAGGACATTAACACCATTTTGATTGTGAGCATTTGTTTTCACTGAACAGAAACAGAGCTCCAGATATAATGAGCAGAATCACATTCATTTCCAGTGAGACTATACAGTAAACTCTTCATAAATTCATTAACATGTCGCACTTTGCCGGACAATATTCAATAATGAGTGAGAAGATAAGCTGCTCAGCATAGAAAGAGTTGCATTTCGAGAAAAGCATCTGAGTAAAAGGTGAGTAAACCTCGATTATTTATTTTCAACCCACTTCGCATCACAGCAACTGGAGCCTGTTATTGATAAGTCATTAACACACATGTCTCCTGTTAAGTGAACAGCCTGTTGTCTTTTTAATGGAAAATGACAATCGTGCACGACCCTATGATTGATTAGCACATGCAATTACTGTCTGAGGCGCATGAAAAACAGCTCCCAGCCGCTACTCTGTGTGACATTTTAATCTACTCACAGATTAATGGGACACTAGTAGAGTGGAGAATATTTCACCATTGATTTATTTTTTTTTTTTTTGATGAATAAAACGTCTCCGTTTTAGTGACAGGTTCAGCACATTTCCAGTCAGGTCTGCCACTTTTTGTGTTTCTGTGTTTGAGTGTGAGAAAGGAAGAAAGATGCTACAGTAGGAATGAACGATTATGTGAATAAGCGAGAGTGTGTGTGTCTGTGTGTGTGTCAATGCATGTGTGTTGGCATTCCACACAAAGATAGGACACCCACTGTGGCGTCTCGGCTCTGTAAACACTGTGGAGGTCTCCTGCTCTTCACTTTATATCTGTTGAAGCGGCCCTGTTCCCATTCTGGTTTGTGACTCATGGGAGTGCTAAATTTTGTCCGAGGTGCCCACTGAGAAAAAGAAAAGAAAACGAAACAAGAGAGAAAGAATAAAGAAATGTTCTTTGGCCTCGCTGATTTACTGCGCAACTTTAATTGGGTTGTAAAATCAAATCCAGAGTCGTTTCAGGAATGCCAAAATGTGATTCCACGGCATGTTTACAGGAGGAGCACAGCAGTCAAGGACACAGAGAGATAGTGAAAGAGAGAAAGTGTGATAGTAAAGGAAGAGGAGGTAAAGTGATAGTGGGAAACAGGGAAGATAAAGGGTTTGTTAAAATAGAGCGAGCAACAGATGGAGGAGGGAGAGGAGAAGAGGGAGTTAAACTAACTTTTGCCCATCATTTAGAAGACTTGGCCTGTGCTGCTTCACTCTGATTAAAAGCACTTGTGATTTATTCCAGCTGAGCTGCCTTACCATGACACAAGCAGTGGTCATGAAAGTGTTGAGACGGAGAAAGAGGCGGCCGGCGAGCAGCGTGTGGCCAGTGCACAGGCTCAGCCTCAGAGTGCAGATACACATGTAGCAAAACAGACACGCAGTCGGCTACAAGAGCCCATGTTGAACTTGGAATTAACAGCCGGGAGAAAAGGGTTTACAACCCAAGCGTTGTGGGCCTTTAACACATCCACAAACACAAACAGTGCATATTTTCCTCTTGCGCAGTGAAAATAAATGTCGGTGAGGCTGAGTTTTCCAACGGCACTTACTCAAGCCCTGTTCAAGGCTGGACGGGGCGGTGGAAGCCAAAGGGATTTGAGGATTTTATCGGCGACAAGGGACTAATTTGCAGATGATTAAGAAAACACACAGTGTAAAGTGTGTCTGTGACTCAAGAGATTAAGGGGGGAGGAGTCCAAGCATGGGAAAGGTTGACATTGGAAATAGATGAGAGACAGAGAACAGAGGCAGACGTGGGGACAAAATAACTACACCAAAGCACAAGAAGTGCTTTAATGGAGCTTTTATTTATGTTCATTACGGTGGAAGAGCCCATGACTACTTAGAACTTTCGTACGGAGACAGATTAAGGTCAATATTTATCTTGATCCAATCAAACAATCATTAAAATGCCATTAGACAAGAATACAATATTAAAAATCTATAGGAAAAGAAGTGCTCATGCGGAGTGGTAGTTGCTGCGTAAGCGGAGGGACATTTTTTATTTTCTAATGCCTGTGATAAACTCCTGAACTCTCATTTTCCATTTCTGCTTAGACCAAGGTATTATTCTCCCCTGTCATCATTAACATATTCATTAGATTATTATTATTCCTATTATGATCGTGAGACCCCCAGCTCACATCTATTCCAAAGTGTATTTAGGAGTAATTATGTGTAAATATTTGGAAAAGTAAATGCTACACATGGGGGGAGGCCAAATCGACTTCTCAGTCTTTCTTGATGCTGCATGCAACTGTGGGTTTATCCCCAACCTTCTACATTTTTCTGATATGTCTTGACCTTGGAGAACATCTCAATTTGGTTTTCTGATTGCTTATTATTTAAAGAGATTATATAACTGTAATTCTAGTGTACATAAGGTGCATATAAGGTTCATTCAGGTGCACTTTAACCATCTCCCAAACACATTTATATGTTAATGAGTCAACCTGAAGTCTTTTCATTCTGACAGGAATACCTAAACACAGACACAAGTGCAAATCTTGTGTTTTTCCTCTTAAATTACTAAGAGTGCCTGTAAAATACTGTAAATCTGTGATGAATTTTGGAGAAATTGTGCAATGTGGGAAGAAGTTTGATATACAAAGTTGCAGTAGGCTATACAAGTAGATTTACTGATCATTCAAATTGAAATTTTTCAGCTGTAGCTTACCCTTACCCTAACTCTAACCCAGCAGCCATCGAGCTTAAGGCAGGGAGCAGTCTGACCAATCCATCACAAGTACAAATGTATGTTTTTGGATTGTGAGGAAGTCAGAGTACCCATGGAGAACCCACACATGAGCAAAACCCAACAGAAAGTAACCGGCTGATATTCACAGACTCTGAAGTAGTCCCTACTTTAATGATGTCTTCCACAAAAATTGTTACCAAGTAGACCAGGTTCATAAAACCATACCTTTTTATTATCAGCATAGTTCTAATGGGGTAATTCCTTTGGGATTATCTACCCATCTCTATGGAAAAACTGAAAACATTAGCTTATCAGATAAAATAGGTTTATCTATCCCAAAATAAATAAATACATAAAATAAAGTAAAAATCAAAGCATTTCTTTACCTTAAAAGACTAAGGGCTTTTACTCTGTATATCAGATGGAATAACAGGTTTAACAACCCCCCAAATGCCACTTCAAACTATCACTTAGAGCTGTGAATCTACATTTGCCCAATCTAGCAGCAACAGCCATCATGTTATCCAGTGATGTCATCAAGTCCTGCAAATGAGGCAATTCTGACTCTCTTCAGTCTGGATTTCAGCCTTTTTAATTTTTCATCCATCCATCCTTCCTCCACTGAGTTTTTCCTGGGTTGAGTAGCGGCAATCAGCAGAGAGACTCTGAATCCCCTCTCCCCAGCCACTTCTTCAGTCAGGATGTATTCCCTTCAGCATGTCCTGGCTCTTTTCTAGGGCCTCCTTCTGGTGAGACATGGCCAGACCCCTCTTTCCAAGGAAGCCTCCTATGATATCTGAGCCACCTCATCTGGCTCCTCTCAGCGTTGATGAGCAGTGGCTCTACTCCAAGTCCCTCCCAGAAGACTCAGCTTCTCATCCTATCTCTAAGGGAGAGCCCAGTCAACCTGTGGAGGAAACTCATTTTGGCTGCTCATTTCTGGATGAGCAGTCTTGTTCTTTCTATCACCATCCCCAATCCGCTGACCATATGTTAGGGTAGGAACCATGATCAACCAGTAAATCAAGAGCTTCAGCTTCTGACTGAGCACCGACAACACCACGATGGACCAATGTAGAGAACTGCCAACAACCCCGTCGATCTCCCGCTCCATCCTTCCTCATGAACGGGACCCCCAAATACTCGTACTATCTCGACCCGAACCCAAAGACGACATTTCCTGCTGAGAACAATGGTCTTGAATTAAGATGTTTTGATTTTCTTTGAACTTTTGGAGATCTTTAAAAAGCTACATTACGCACTGAAAGCATTATATGACCTATCTAACATCCCTCTCCAATGTAAACAGGCCCTGAGATGTAGCAGAAGAAGAGGAGAAAGAAAAAGGATAAGTGACTGAATCAAAGATACAGAGAAAAAACAGAAAGGAAACAAATGAAAAATGTCTGTTTGAAGAAGATCTTGTTTCTCCATAAGGAGTTAGGAAGATTCAATACAATGAAGATCTTTGTAAGGCCTACTGTCTGTCTGATGTCTTCTAATCACCCATTGTGGCTAGATGGAGAGTAAAATAGCTTAATCCAGTGTACACCACTAATCCTAACACCATTCAACATACTGTAGCAGAAGAATGCAGCAAACAAACCAAAACTTCAACAGTCCCTTTGCTGCAAAAGTAGGCCAGCTGTGAATGCTCTAAAATAACAGCGCGCAACCACAAGAGTAAGCCTGAGCTGACACTGAGGTTTGGTGATGAGCTACAAAACAGTTTACATTAGAGACACTGTGTTTCATTTACTCCGATAAGCTCGGTTCAGAGGTCTTTGCATGGGGCTCAGCCTCCCTTTGCTGTCAATACAAAGCTAAGCACAGAAAGAGGAGGAGGGGGAGGAGTGAAAGAGGGAAGAAAACAGAGTAAGACAGCATCTAATTAGCTATGCAAATCCCATTCGCTGGCGGATTGAGTTTTGAAATGAAATTGGACCTTTGGATCTTGCCAGCTCCCCCTTTTTAAATAAAAATTATTGTCACTGTGACCATTTAAGCGATGGTGGCTTGAAACAGTGAACAGAGAAAACTGAGAGGTTTCTTAGAAGACGCAGTAAGTCTCCGTTGGACTGTAAAACTGAACAGTTATCTATCTACTTGCTGCACACACACACCAACCTCTTTCTTCATTCAACATAAGCCTGAACGCGGGCTTGTCAGGGAATGGCGGTTTCATCAGTTTTCTGTCCATTACAGCTCAATGTTCCCTTGAGGCTCCTAACCAGAGGTATGAAAATGTTCCTGCTTGCTTATGCAAAAAAGGACAAAGACATGGTCATGTGCACAGCACAGATCTGCTGAAACAATCAAAACAAAGCAGATCACATACATGTCGATGTTTTGGTGGTTGGTATTCTAGATTATACATGTGATTTCACCTAAGATTTTAAACCTCAAAAATTGCTTTTTAAGCAGACTAAGGTATAATCTGTTGAAGTGCAACACAATGCATAATTCCATTATGCAGGATGTGTCTAATACCTTTAATTTCACAGGCTAAAGTGCTCTCCTCTGCCAAGAAATCATCAACCTCTAACAGCATATTTGAAATCCAAGCAGTGACTGTGGTGAGCTTTTAGGGTCCGCAAGGACCAGGGGTTAGAAGTGAACCATATTACAAGCCAAAATGTGGCTGTACATTAATAAAAAAATGGCCAACTCAATTTTCGCCTGTAAATCCTAATCCTTAATACTTGAGGGTGCTGTCTGAGAAACAAGTGTCACATTGTAATAAAGAAAAGCTTAAACCCTGGTGGTTTTGAAAGAGCACGTTGTTGCCCTCTCATAAAAGTTTGAACGTAATTGGACCAGTGTGCGTCCTAACCCCAGCAGATCAAAGGTTAGCAAAGCAGGTATTCATTTAGCATGTCAGGGATTAGTTGGCTTGATGCACTGGTTTGGCACAGCGAGTGTCTGGATCAAAGTGACATCCTAATACGTGACTTATAATTAGGTCCTCCAGAGGAAAGACAGGACAGGCGTGACACTGACGAGTTCGAGCTGTGCATGACGCGAGGCAGCCCCAGTGGAAAGCCCTCAGGTTTGTTTAGGGAGAAGTGACATCTCTAAAAGTTGCCACATTGGAGCGTTTGGAGACGTTCCATCTGTGTGCACCACTGCATACCCGTTCCAGTAATAAAGACTGATTTGACTGTAATGTAAACTGTTACATGCTGAGGGAAGGATGTTAACCAAAATGAAAATATAACCATGGTGTACAAAGTGCGTCTCAATTGTAAAAGACAAATAGTCTACAACCAAACTTTTGTTTTCCCAGATGCCCACAACTAAACATGACTGTTTATCATGCTTAATGAAACATGCTACAACAAAGAACTTTGTAAATATTTTACGTTTGTTCTCTACATAATTTTCAAGGTATAGTGAATGCTGCGTGCATTAGAATAGATTATATATGATTAAATCCTGAATTCATTTAGTTAACCACCTGGGGAGCAGCATTGTTCCCTGTCTGATAGAGACGTTTGGTATCCAGTTGTGAAGCCTTCTGATGTGGATTGTTTCATTTGAGTAGGAGTTTATGACAAAAATAGATTTTCTTTGATGTTATCCTTGAGTGAAATACAAAAACAATTAATTCCTTTATGTTTTCACATCTTTTGCCAGTAAAGTTGACACTGACAGAACGCAACAGTGGTAGCCTTGACAGCAGACGGAGCTTCAATGCATGTCAGTGTTTCAAGTCAATTCAGCGTCAAAGTGCAAAATCATGACAGTCATCTAACCAATCCAACTCACTGTCATTGGTTACAATACAATTAAAATTCATTAAATAGTCCATCCATAGATATATTACTATCATGACAACCAAAAAATGCCTACCTAAGGAAACCATCCCTATCCTGAGTAGGGATGTGCATTTCAGGCAAAAATGCTATTCGAAAATCAGGCGTTATAAATTTGCGAATTTCGAATGTTTATCCTGACACGTTGCTATGCTGCAAATGTGTGGAAGCCGCCAGTAATGCAAATTTCTATTCGCCCACTTATGAATCACTCTTCGAATTTTTATGATTTAACAAATATTTGAATATTCAAAAATCGATGCCCATCCCTAATCCTGAGCATGTTGAGCAACATCCATCCATACATTCTCCATACCTGCTTACTGCAATGCAGGGTTGCAGTAGGCTGGACTGGTTCACACATTTTCAACCAATTAAAGCTGGGCACCCAGAACCGGGTCTAACCTTTGACCTTTTGGATTCATAGCATAAGCATTGATGCCATCATTTCATGCCAGTGTGCAAGTTGTGGGCACAGTGATCTAAAACAACTAAGTGTTTATCATTCCAGTACCAAGTTTCTGCCAGACTTTGCTGATAAACTGTTTTCACGAGAATGAAATCAATGGATGAACAGTCAAGTACAAAAAAATGTGTCCGAAGCTGGCAGAGGGTTGGGCCATAAAAGCATTCAGATGTGTCAGGAAGATTAGACCAGACAGCACAAAACAAATCTTCAAGTTGGCCAGACTTTATTCCGCGATCTGTCAGGTCTATTACAGCCTTCCATAAATGCTGATGTGCAAATAAATGATTGCTGCATTAAAAACTTTAAATCACATCAGGAGGGGAGCATGAACACCAGCCCAGATACTGACATATTATTAATGAGACTAGAGATGAGAAGAGATGACATTATTTCTAGCCAAGTCATTAAGGTTCATCCGCTCTTAATATCTACTAAATTTCACACCAAGAATTTCTCTGTGGTCCAAAAAAACACAAAGAACTAGGTATTTCTGGTCACATCAGTACATGAACATTGCTCTTAGTATCACATAAGTGTGCTTTTTCAAACACAAAATATAGTCAGAATATCATTAGTATGTACTTCCCTGCCTGTGCAGAGTTTTGTATTTGCTTGTGTGTGTTTGGACTGGGTGTGGTGTATGAGGCCTGCAGGCGAGACAGGGATTCATCCTGTCTGATGGTAGCTTATCACTGGACCGGCTGTCATCTAAGGAGACATCAGCAGGCACTGCATTTAAAATCTGGAGGACTTCAAATACAAGCACACAAGTCTTAGCTTAACAAAGTTTAGGCTATGCCTCTGTGACACTGATACTTCGATGACAAATTTTAATCAATATATTGAACTGTACTGCATGGGTTTCACATGGTAAATTCTATGTGCTGTAACATGAGCATGTGTACCTCATTGTAGATCAGAGTGTGTGGCAAATGTGTTCCTGATTGCTGGGAAATACCTTAGGTTTGTCCTGTCTTTGGTTGTTTGAATCCTTCAAATCATGAAACAGATGGAGGTTACTGCAGGGTTCCCTGTGAAGCTATAAAACAGGGTGAGTGAACCAAAGATTTTATGGGAAGATTTAAAAAAATAGCTTACAAATCTCTCATTGGGATTGAGAGAAGTGGGGTCAAAGCATGCATGGTCTGCAGTGATCACTTTGTTAAAGGTTTGCATAATACTCTACTTCTGTGGGTTAGGGGTCTGTTAATTTCTGCTATTTTGTGGGTAAATTAAAGCTCATGGGACGATAAAAACCATAACTATTTTTTCTTTTATTCAAGTACATCGTGGTTTCCATGCAATCTGAGTGTCATACATTGATTCAACAAGCTAATTCATAGCAAATAGGCTAACTAAGAAACTGATAGACTGCATCGAATCTTGTCTTCCACAACTGATTTTATTTGTATAAAAGTTATAGACTTCTGAGTCCCCATGCCCCCATCTTCTTGAACAGGTAGACCTCGTCTGCAGCAAAGATAGTTTGAGATGTTGGGGAAACTGGTGGGTATTTCTCCAATACAAAGTTTAAATCTTTGATGGATAACATACTGTATAAGATCTATGCCATCTCATTGCTCTTTTTAGGTATCGTTTATGTAAATTTGCATTTAACCTGTAGTCATTTCGTTACATCTTTCTTGAACGATGTTATTCTTTTTCGTTCCCCCCCACACAAACATACACACTTCCCCAGTGGATCTCTGTGACTCTGCAAAGGGCATGTGATTGAAACCCATCCATTGTTTAAGACTCAACATTTTAATTGTCACTACTTGCTAAGATCGATCATGTTGCCATTACTCCACGCTCACTGTGACTTTAGTCATTACAAAGTGGGAAAGGACAACAAACATCTAATGAGCCATTTCCTCGCACTGATACTTCTAATAGCCATGCCCAAACCACAGTGACAGTGAGTGGCAGTCCACATTTAAAGGATCATCCCCATTAGCCCCGTTCTGCCTGTTTCCATCCCCACATGCCTCTGTAGGCTGCCTGTCAAGGCTGTGATATATGTGATGTATTAGTTACCAACAGGTACACAGAGGGCCCCAAAATTTTATCAGTGCCCAGTTCAACGGGATTTAATTGGGATCCAAGTAAAGAAATAAAGGCTGCAGCACTGGCTAAATGGATAACAACATGATGTGGACGGACATTCTTTCCAAGAGGGGATAAGAGAGTTGCCAACTGCAGGGTGATCCTATCTGATTTAAAAAGAGTAAAGAGACATAATCGGCATTGCTTAAAGAATGGAAAAAAGCATGTGTGTTCTGGGAGGTGATGTTTTTCCAGCCCAGTTGGAGCCAGCATCATTCTCTTGGTTGACCTCTGCTGTGAATCACATGGCTGGAATACTGGAAGCTGTCATTGCATTTGACTGACCATGTGGAATGTAAGTTGTGGACTGAAACAACATCAGATAAATAAGTGAATATTTTATTTATTTTAAGAGCTGAGATGAACAATTCTGAAAAGGCATTACAATTTGTTTATGCAAAAGCACAAATAATATCCTGGGCCACAGCTGACAGAGCTCTCTCTAAAGTCCTTATGTCCAACCATCATTGCCATTAATCATGCCTTGCAAACACTACGTGTCCCAAAATACAGCGGATGTGTAATTTACCCATGAAAAGTCTCATCTAAACCCAATCTGACATAAGCCCCAGGGTTTCCCAGGTGTCTGGGAAACATGACGTCACATTGCCTCAACTGCAACACAAAGGGGACTTTGAGAGGTGCCAGTAAGGATGGTCAGCAAAACAAGTTTGGTACCATACATCAACAAAAAGGCCCCTTTTAAATAATGTGGAAAGTGGAGATGAGAGCCAAAGCAGTTCACAAGCAGCTGAACCCAGTTAACGCCTGCAAAGAATTATTGAAACATTTGACAGGGGGAGGCAGGTACCAATTTCTGACTATTTGGAGGTGTGTGCTGACAGCTGAGGGGGGTATACATATTCAAAGAAACAACAATCTTTCTCACAACGTGAGTCTGTGTGGACACGGTCTCCATGCTTGTCTATTTTCTTTCTTTTTTTTCTAATTATGGGGCTCTGGAAACAACTGGGTGTTTGTGTGTGAGCCATAAGCTGTCAGCTTTACCTTATTAAAATGTCATTGACTCTTAAACTGCATATTTATGCAGTGTTAACCAGCGCCTGATGGCACAGCTCACATATAGTTTCATTCTGGCCGGCAGGCTGAGTCAGACAGACTGTGTCACCCAGAGATAAGCTTTATTACACAATGTATGCACAGGGCCGGTTTGATTGATGCTCCTCCATTATTATTGTGCTCTGGTGAGGTAATGTATTCCAGGCTTCCATAAAATACCAGGTCGAAATTAGTTTTGTCAAATTCTGGCTGTAGAGGTGTTTGCCCTATCTCTCCTATCTGTACTTGGAAATGAGGTTGTGCTGACATTGTGGTTGGGGGGGGGGCAGAGGTGATGTACAGTGCAGCTGCAGCACTGGGAGACTCGGAAAGCCAGGATTTCTCTCCCATTAAATGATAGCTTTTTTCCGTTTCTATGGTAAATCGGCTTCTCATAGTTGTAAGGTGTCAATTAAAAAAGAAAGAGGATGGAAACTGATCTGCATTTGCTGGTTTCCTGGATGCACAGAGCAGATATTGAGAAATGGTTGCATGTCATTTTACTGATTGTCTCTGGCCTTTAAGCATGTCAAGGTTCCTGTTAATAAGGAAAATAGGTGGGATTGACTCCTCTCGTGCATTTACATTGCACATCCTCTTTACATAGGAATTACACAGGAATAGGAGCTGATGCAGCCCTGGCAAGGCTTTCATTTTTTTACTACTTTGTCATCCCATGAGTAGCCAAAGTGATGAGAAGGGAGTTATGAGATCATGTTTTATTCTCATTTTCCCTCTTTGGCAACGTGTCAAAGTTTGTTTTTGGTCTGTTTGAGCTGAGGTGTGCTTGTGAAAACGTGGCAGCTTCACATGTGTAGATAGACTCGGTACTGGAGCGCCGTTGTGGGTGGGGAGAGCGCTACGTTCGGGCTGCTGAGGTGAACACCCCTGGGAAATTCCACATACCTTCAGTAACTTTTGGCCCAGATGTGTTTCTGTTTCATATGTCAGTGCAGCCACATCTGTCTCTGCTCTATGATCGGTTTGGGTGGGTGTCCAGATGTGAAGAATCCTCCATGAATGTCACTTTCCCAACATAATGTGCAAATGTTTCTGCTTTGTATACACTTGTTGTCTACATTCTTCCTGGTGCTGATGGATCTCAGTTGACCCTCTCAGCACAGGGACTCCTCTTCTGTTAAAAGTCTCCAAAGTTTCACCCAATTATGAGTCCAGACTAATTCCAAGAGCTAGCAAGGTTTGTGGCTTTGGCATGAAATGTTCCACAGCAACTAGCTACTTGTCACATGACTATACAACACCGTCTATTAATTTACATTTTAGATGCCACAGTATCAACTCATCCATATCAGTGTGCTGTTTTCCTCCAAATAAACCTGACAGACAGAATGTCTCTTCAAAGTGGATGCCTACAGTATGTAGGGCTGCAGTCATTTTTCATACAGGCTGGAGCCAGCTGTCACAGACTGAGATGTAAAGTAAACATGAACAGGTCGGCAGACAGAGGACACTAAAGATGAGGAGCAGTAAAGATCACACCCATACGGTCTATTCTGAATGACTAACTAACCAAACGTGTACACACAGGGAGAATGTGCAGAACCCAACAGGAATCTCAGCAAGGATTTGACCCAGGAAAGTTAAAAAATGTGTTTACCACAGATTCACTTCCACATTCCCACACATATAATACACTAAAGCTAAGATTCTTGACATTTGAATGACATATAGCATTCAGGTGGCAATCAGAACTGTAGATTCAGTAAACATTTATTTCAGACCAGTCGCAAATGCAAAATTGAAGCTAAACTGTACACCAGTAGTAGATTATGCTGCGATAAAAACGGTCCAGTCCAGTCCTTCAGCAAGGCTCCAGTAAAAGTAATCTGGTAAAAAAAAAAAATTGTCTATAAAAACCCCTAATTCTCAAGTTTAATCTCCAAAACTAAAAGTGAAGTATACTTGTTGTCCAATGCAGGCATTTAGACTTGCACTGAAACAATATGGTTCATACGAGTAATTTTCTCACAAATTTTTCATTATATTCTTTAGCCTCACACTTGCAAACTTGCATGCTGCAGAAAATATTCCACTCTTCACTGTGTACCACTTAGGAGTGGACAACATGCCAGTCAAATCTCTCAGCTATACTCCTGTTCAATCGCTCCTCCACCTTAAACAGATTTCACTTGGCAACACCAAGTTAATGATGAGGTTTAATAAATGCCTGTTAGGTCTGAAAAATGACAGCACAATGGGGAGAAGTGCCAGAGGTACTTCCATGAACTAAGATAGCAGGCATGATGAGGTATGGTCCTTTAAATCAGCTTTTGTATGACAGTCAAACATTACTGACCGTCAATTCATTTTCATTTGGTTGTAGGTCAGCCATGACTTAGAAAAAATCATTTGTATATATTATTTCTATTACTATTTGCTTTTGAATATAAAAGCTTCTTAAGAGACGATTTTCCATGCAAATAACTTAGTAAGCGATGTAATTGCCTTTTACTGTATATGTCATTATTATTCCAACTGAAAAATATTTGCTCCTACACTGGCCAACTCTGCTGAAATATTGATGAGTTGCTTCCTTCATATTACTGGAATCTTTCCTTTAATTAGCTTAAAACCTAACAGTGGTCACAGAAGGATATTCATGCTTTTTAATAGTAATGGTGACTATAACTTTCTAAATGGTGTTCTGACATAAAAGGCTGCTGTTGTGGTAACACAATTAGTAATAAAGGAAACAATAAACACTGATATTAAACTTCTATTGTAGCTTGAAACAAAATATTCTTCAGATATTGTCCAACGGCTTCACTAACTGTACTCCAGCCAAAATAAACTTAAACAAGTTGAAAACTGAGCAGTGCTTATCTGAATAAGAATGTGGATTATGTGGGGTCTGTTGATAAAAAGCTTCCATTTTGGGGGTAAAATATAAAAAACATATATCTACAGGAATGTAAATAACAATGCTGCATCAAGTAGTTTCCTGAGTCTCTTGTTGCAACATGTAGCAGAGCTCTGAGGTTTCTGTTTGGAACGTTTATCTGAAACCTGTTTTTAGGTGAATAAGTAGTCCTGAAACGTGATGATATAACCTCCGCTTAAAAGGAAACAATTACTGAGTTTATAAAGGCCCAGATTCTTAGGAGTTACTTCAAGCAGCAATACTTTAATAGCACTGTGACGGACAGCAATTGCTATATTTCCAAAATCAAAACAATAATTTTAAAGCTGTGATGGCAAACAGGTAAGAAAGATGCAAACACAAGCTTGTCACTGCCTTTTGATTATGTGCATCCAACAGGTATCGCCTCGGGTCTTATTAACAGATCTTCAAAGGCAGAAATTTAATTAGACTTCTGAGATGTCTGGAAAAAAAGAAGTCAGTAAATAGCCAAAGGCTCAGATTATAGAGGCATCACAGGGTGAATTACTTACATAAATAAGTCGAGTTCTTCACAACTTTTCGATCTGACCGGTAAGATCTTCTCTGACGTGGAGATAAAGGCTAACTCCTCACCTACGTGTGAAAGATTAAAAGACTTATCTGCTCTGGCAATTGAATTGTATTACTGACAAAGAAATATCACCAGAAGGCAATATTTCCTTTAAAATTTTCCATTAGGTCATAAAAATCAAAATGTGAGTTTGTACAGTTGTGGCTTATTTAGTTTTGTCTAATGCGACATGATGGAGAAATAATCTCATTAAATTTACTGTCTAATCAGCCCTTAAAGACGTTTTAACAGATTTTCGTTGGAAGAAATGACGTTTGTTCTGCTGTTTATAGTTATGAACACATGTAATGACCCGCTGAGTGTCTGAGCCTTTCCTCCTAAGCCCCTCAGGACATACGGTAGTGACATCAGAAGTAAGCTGATCCGTTGAGATGTCACATCAAATATACTCATAGGTTCCATCTCACTACCTATAATCCTAGTTCTCATGACCTCTTCGACAGGCAGGGCCATTATCAGGTGTTTTCAGAGTGGGTAGTTTCCATTTTGGCCAAAAAATGTCTTCAATATGACGACCATTAAAGCTTCGAGGTAATATAGAAATGTGGGAGAGATCAGTTTCAGTTACTCCAATCATTCACTTGTCATAAGCAACCCCCGTCCTCACCAGCTGTAAGCCAATATCCGCCACATTCAGCACTGCAGCCTTGTATCTCACTGCATCTCTGCTGGGCAGGAGGGTGGGCTGGGATCTCCGACACCAGCCTGTTTCCATGCGTCACGCTGCACACCGTCAGGTTTCCTAACTGTGACAAAAAGCAGCCATCCTCTGCTCAGCTCTCACTATGAATTACTCTAACGGCGCACAATAATCACACAAACTGACAGCCTTGTTTGTCTTGGATGTTGTTGCAACTCTCTCATGTCCATCACTGTTAAGGCTGGAGCAGACTCGCACCTCAGTCTGGGCTCAGGACCACACAAAGCTCAGCTAGAGGCTGAAAAAATGTCACCACTGGGATTTATTTCCCGTTCAAAGAAAACAGGTGAGAAGGACATTACTGGTGTGTGACGTGCACGAAGTGTGCAACATCACACTCTGGGAAGCTGTAAAGGTATGATTACTATAATAACGCCAAAAAGGTGAATGAAACCTAGTTGTGGTTGCGCAACATGCTTTAAAAGCAGATTATCACATATTCAGTGTGAGCTAATAAAATTTCCAAATGGTTGTGAGGTTACTACATTGGTTCTTTGACATGAATTATGACCACAGGCCAAAATAAAGCCAGTCACCGCATTCAGTACAGCACAAGCAACAGCACGCTTATGTTACGCTGCATCGACCAATTGGACAAATGACTGCTTTAATTGACTTTGCTTGGGCTCCATCATCGTGTAAGGGTGGTGTGTGATTGGCTGGATCGCTCACCCCCACCCCTCACATCCGACACAATTTCAGCCTCAGTTATCAACACGATTAATTCGTACTCCCAGTTGGTGGATATATGCCTCGAGATTATCCCGCGCCGCGGTGGCTAAAACAACCCGCAGCCTAGCTGTCTCTGTCGGATGTGTGAGCTGATAGTTATCTGCAGGAAATGGCAGATCAGACTTCCACATATTGCTTTTTAATGAACACAGCACGATGCTGTCCAGCAGCGCTCTAATGGGCTCACATGTGACGCATCATCTGTGCTGGTCATTTGGACGACAATATCAATCCCTCATCAGGCCGTGCCATCTCCACAGTTTGGCCTCTTCCCAAGAACAATGCAGGGTCAAAAGGTTAACGTGATGTGCGTTTGTGTCTGGACTCACAGAGTCTTTGTTTTATGATGCTATCATCTTTTCCTGCAGGCTAGAAGAGTCAAGGGTGGACTCTTGATGCCTACACTGTGAAATATACATGCTCTCTTAATTATCTTCTTACTTTGAGTCATTAGATCCCTTCTTGAAGACAATTTTGTGCCACAGCTGTAACTATTTACCATTGAAAACCCTTGAATTTGTCTCTATTTCTCCCCGATTGGACCAGACTCAATTAATAAAAATGTGCATGCATCTTTGCACCAATTATGAGTGTTTGAATTAAAATCTGATGGCAGTTAATGATGTTTTCATTTGTCAGTCATGAGGCCACTGCCCCGTCTACAAAGTGCTCATCTCTCCTCTTACTTTATCTCTGAATTTTAGCTATTGCTTATTAAATTTGATGAGTAAATATTGGACAAAGACCATGTAGGTTTTAAATGATGATTATGTATCTCAGGACTGAGTCCAGAATGTAAACTGTCCTATAACTACAGAGATATGAGCTTGGAGTCAGTTAACAGATTTGGAGAGTAATTTGGAAAATTGTTCTCCCAGTAGCCATCCATATGTGCAATTAACCTTTCTGTCCCCGCACCAGCAAGTCTTTAAACCTGAAAACTGGCCTACAGAGATGGACACACAACCGTAGGACCACCCCTCCCTCCCTTCTTTCCCTTTCCCTGCCTGCCTTTCGCATAATCAGCTGCATCCTTCTGCCTCTTGGAGGAAGGAATGTGACATAATGATGAAACACAAGCTGCTGTGTGACTCATTTCAGACTCAACACTTCAAAACCTACGCGTACGCTCCAAGGTTGTTTAAGCTTAAATCGCAGGACAGTTTATATTTCAATTCTTAAGTAATACTGTAACATCTATAAACAAACCCCAAGGCCTTCTAATTAAAAAAAGACAGATAACCTCTAATTATGTGCCATCTCCTCCTTCTCCTCTTGCACGTCAGCAAACAAATATCTAGACAAAGCTTTGATGAATGGGGTGTAATTGTCTGTGTGCTTTATTCAAATTGAATGTATGTTGACATTTTGAGACTATTCAGAGAAACAGCCCACTTCAGATGAGCATTAATCTGATTAAGAGGACAATTTATTTGGGTTTCCGTGCTCAATAGAAGTCCTTCCTGCTCAGCGCACGGCTTGCCAACAGAGCAGAAGAGCCCAACCTCCATGAATGGCCAACAGCTGTGTATATAGAACGAGTAGGTTTCCTCTTGCAAAAGAGAGAGAGAGTAAAAAAAACACCCTGTTTTAGTTAAACACTGAGTCACCACTAACACGCCAATACACATATGTGCAAATACAGCGCTTGAAGTTTGCATGTGCAGCAAAATGTCATAAACAGGTTGGGTGCTTTTCTCTAAATGCGGCGCTTATGAAAAGAGTTTTTCAGAAAGTCTCACAACCAAGTTCAGATGACACCAACATCTCACACGACTGGACAGTAAATTCCTTGAGATTCTACCTAACTGAGCTCCTAAGTGGGTAATTTAATTTCAATTGAATTCAACATGAGATGGTTTTAGGAGGCAGCGCGTTGGGAGCCAAGGCGTTCTGCTTGTGTGGAAATTTGTGACGCTGATCGCGGCTCAAGAATGGAACATGTCATAAATTACACCCATGCAATTTCCACACGTAAAACACTTTTTTACTCACTGCATCTGTTTCTAACCATGTAAACCCAATGGGCACTATTTTTTTTAAATAAATATTTATATTTTAATGTGTGACTTTGAGTTTTAAGCTGCTCTTTCAATTTATTTGCCATAAAAGCAAAAAGTGTTTATCCAAATTTATATATTTCTATAAAATGTTTAAATGAAAAAATTAAATAGAAGGTTGAATTTTATCACCACTGGTTTCAGGTCGAGAAATGTCAAGCAATAATATTGGCAGTAAAGATGTCTCCTCTAAACTGACAGCTCCCAAACCTCAGTTCATAAACCTGTCTGGAGATTATGTGCATGTCTGAGACACACAGGCTAACAACTTGGCCAGCTCCGAGATGGAAACAGTTCCTGCATGACTGTATTCTCACTGTTGATGGTGCATTTGAGACAACTAACGCACAAGTTTAGGGATGGTTTAAACATTTCTGTGAAACAACAATGAGACGCAGATAATTCGGGCCGATCCTTATTTGGGTCCGCCTTGGAACGCGCTGGCTTTCCCATGACATTCCTTGAAAATTTGCTCATTATGCAAAGTAAAATGCAACAATATTGTCAAAGGATAATAAACAGTTTGTGTTTGTGCTCCCCTTTAAAACTAAAACCCAAACTCTGCATCCAAAATTCCAAGAAGGCTGCGTCAGTGTAACCATAGTGCTGCAATTTGGATAAACGGTGAAGATGAAAGCCGAATTACGTTTTTACATGCCCTCCAGACTGCCTGCACATTTTTCTAAAAACACCAATGTCTGGGTGTGTAATTACACTAAATGCTGTTTTTTTGCTAAAGGAAGTGTGTCACTGCAAAGGCACGCCCCAGTTTTAGAGTCCCTAATGACAACAGAATTAAACTACCGGTAATCAATGATTTTCATCAGAGGTCTTAATAATAACCTTCAACAGGGATTTAATGTGTTCAGATTATAAATTGAGTGGATTTGATTTCCCTTTTTCAAGACGTTGCATTTAAATGTGACATAAAAACTGCAGAAACCAAAGACAAGAATAGTTCTCTAAGAATGTATTTGGGCACAACAATGATATTTGAAATGATTATTTATATTTCATGACATATTTGAGAGAAATATGCTCTTTAAAATCATATAAATTTACTTTTATTTGCAGCATATGTGCTTTTGCAATTTGATCCATTGCTTTAGGATTAAACCACACACTGGTATATAAAACCAACTCAAACATTAAAATGCTTCTTTAATGAATCAGTAACAAGAGCAGCCTGAGACTGTGTATGTTCGCCAAGCCTGACCGGAGGAAAAAAGAAAACCTGCTTCCAGATCCAGATCGACATAAAAAACTAAATCACAGCTAGGTTTGGGCATGTCCCACCGCTGGTGAAATGTTCATGAAAGTCTGTCTGTAATTTAGTTTTTCTTTTTAAAAAGGAGGAAAAAAATGTACATACAAACTGAGAAACCACATCATCTCATAATTTAATAAGCCATTCATTTATAAAAATGCCTCTAAGGGTAATTTTAATATCATTCTTTTCAATTAATTTAAATTAAATACCATAGTTCTTAACCCTTAATGCCCTCATAAGGAATGTAAAAATCACAGACACAATTACCTACAATAAAAAAATTATAGGATAAAAAGGATTCAGCTGCTGTTGATTTTCAACTCGAAGACTCTTGTAAATTTAAATTCTAATCTTCTTGAGTCAATACTGAATGTTTATTGTAGTGCAAAAATTTGTTGGGTTTTTCTTTTTACTCAAGGTGATCAGAGGCATTTATGTGCATGGAATCACTGTTAGCATGGTATAATCCTCTTTCAAACAAGGAAAAAATACAGGCAAGGATAGAAATTTTACATTTCTGAAGCGTTTTACTGCAATTTACTGCTTATCTGTCTTTAAGAATAGACTTATTGTGCAATATTTTGTCTTTCATTAATGTTCTAAAACTTATTTTAAGTGATAATTGAAATAAAAGATTTAAACTTCTTGCTGGAACTTTCTGTACATCTAACTCTCGTGTTTAACTCAACATGGAAAAACTGTTGATTATCTGTTGATTATTATTAAAGCAGCGCAAATAAAAAATAAATAAATAAGCACACTTCTTTTTGCTCAAATAGTTTTTTCCATTCTTGGGTCTCCCATTAATCATGTCTGGGCTCTCGGATTTATCTCTTGACCTCTGGGTCTCGACTGGCGGATTGGAAACCAAAGGACAATGAAGCTGAAATGACCCTGTGTTAGCAGTAACGAAATGTTTGCTAACAGCAATTACACAAACTTATTCCATTTTTAATAAGTAAAATCAAGCTTACTTAACTTTTTGCAGTCTCATTATTTTGGGGATGTGAAGTCATTTGACCTCTGCGAGGGAATGTTGAGTGTCATCACGGTTGCTTTGAGAGGGCTGAACATCTCCTGTGTCAGGGACACAGAGAAAAGACACGGGGTGTGATTTGTTAAATGCGGGACACCCCTTTGTATTGTCTGGACAACATGGGGGACATCTGGCAACGGCAATACAGCCCACTGCTGAGGTCTCCATCCGCTTTCTCGAGCAGTGAGCTGTGCAGCATTGAAGCACTGCTTGCACATTCTCATGCTAATAGTCAAAAGGCAGGAGCAGATGTGAAACATTTGGTTCTGTTTTTGTTCACTTGTAAAGAAATAATGTGCCCCGCTATCATTATTTCACTTTTGTTCTTCTATGTGTCATAAAAAGCTTTTTGGGGCTGAGGTCGTCGTCTTTGGTGGCCACTGTGAAGCTGTGGGGGGGGGGGGGGGGGGGGGGGGGGGGGGGGGGGGGGGGGGGGGGGGGGGGGGGGGGGGGGGGGGGGGGGGGGGG
>JAVQJG010080983.1:0-10602 GCA_036024015.1 Craterocephalus amniculus | reverse complement strand
TAGGAAAAAATAAACACCATTCTGCCACTATAATGCAGGACAAGTAAAAAAATAAATAATATTAAAAAAATATTTTAAAAATGTCTGCATTTATTTGAAAAAGAGATCAAAAAAATCTACTTTGAATTTGTGAAATAAAAAATCCCGAAATTCAGTTTTTAGATTCAATTTTCCACCCCTAATACATATATGTATTTACATATGTTTTTTATTTACATATATTTTTTTATTTACATTTTTTTTTCAACGTAAAACCCCTTTAACAGTCAGATGTAAGATCATTAAAGTGATATTTTATCGGAGCGTGAGGGTTCAGGAGACGTAATCAGCATTTGCGGTGGCAGTACACAGATCTGGAGGACAGCAGTGAGTGGGCGGTGTCCTCCTTAGAGGACAGACCGGACGTCTCTAAACCAGCGTCTGTCCGCGGTTCTGGGCCCCTGAGGAAGAGCCTGGACTCCAGCACCAGCGTGTGGGGAACCTCCACCGGAAAAGGCCCCAGATCAGGTGGGAGTTACCGTCCGGAGGGGAGGGGGGGGGTCCTGGTCTGTGGCGATGTGGTAACTCCAGCTCGTCCTCCTGCAGGTCTGACTGGAGCTGGAACAGGAAGCTCCCTGAAGAGCAGTCTGCTGTCTCTGGGCGACATCAGCGACTCCGAGGACTTTAACAGTAAATATATATGAGAGCCACGTAAAACCAGCACCTCCAGGAACAAGGTCACATAGAGAAGCAATACACGGGGGTGATCTGCTCCCACTTTTCTACGTTTTTAAACGCATGAAATCACTTTATTTACGTTCCAGCTTCACGTTATGCCAACAACGACTTCCTCACTTCATTCTTTTCTACTTTTACACTCTGTTTTTTTTAACTGTGTCAAATTTTATACATGAAATTTTTATATTTCCTTCAAGACAAATGACGTGACGTTGTATCAAAGTATTTATATGAGCAATAAAAGGTTTATGCTGGAAATAATCCCGTTCATTTCCGCCTCTAATCTTTGGCTTAATGAGAGAATCCACATGATCAGATGATGGAAAAGGGTTTTTTCTCTGGATTAATACATGAAAAGGAAAATATTCTGCCTCCAAGCTGTAAATCTGAACTACTTCTTCGGACATGTACTGCTTTTTTTAAAATGTAAAGTCCAGTGACAACTTGGCAATGAACCATTTTAAACTGGATCTGGAGGTTCTTTATTACCAGCAGCCTGCCTCAAACGCAGGTTATGTCTCATTTCTTTAAAATCCAGCAAAGATCTGACGGTGTGATGGACAGAAAGCAACAAGCTGGAGACGTGGAGCAGAAACTGGTCGAAAGAAGACGAGTCGAGACTAAAAAAAAACAGATTTACAATCCAGCAAAGACCTGAACCAGAACCTGAGAGATCCATCTGGATCCTTATTTGATCCAAAGCCTCGTTACAGATGGTCTCCAGAAAAACAGGAAGAAAAGGCGGAGGTAGGTCACATGATCCAAGAACTCGACTGAAGAACAGGGGAGACGGGTCTGATGGAGGAACGGATCCTCCTCAGAACCAGGACCAGGAGTTGGATCATCTGGACAGAGACGACCAAAAGGCAGAAGCATCCTTAAAAGAGTTTAGTAAATTCCTTCAACAATCATGGAAACTATTTCCGGATTCTACAATGGGGATTTGTGGAAAAATAGATATTAGAAATTAATAATCTGTCCAAGGACAGTTGTTAATATCCAATAAAATTAATGAGAAGCATGAATTACAAGGGATGGATCTGGAATCTAAAGTTCTTCGAGGATACTGGAGACGACTTGGAGATATGACAGAAATACTGACCTTTCCGTTTCTGCATTTCCTTTCATGTTACATATTTACTGTTTCCTGCATGTATAAAGGAATGAGGTGACAGAAATGTGCTTTAAGATAATGACTCTGTCTCCATATAAACTCATCTTTAATGAACATTTGCTAACGGTACAAAAAATTTGGAAGATTCATGTCTTTTGTCTGTTTTTTTTTTTTTTGCTTTTATTGGTCTGGAGCTCCCCCTTCTGGCATCTCTGATTAAATACAGGACAAAATACTGAAATTCAACAAAATTTGACAACTTGAATCTCTGCAAGGTCGGCATTATTTGCCAGATTTGGCTGTAACACTATAATGAACTTTCAGAAACTGGTCTGACTGGAAAAGCTGCACTTCTTAATGCTGTTTACATAGTTTATAAATGACCAAGACTCTGTTATGAGTTGAGTTTATACCCCACATACCTGGTGCATCTATGATGAGAGCTTCAAATAAATTCATTGCAGCAGTAGGAACAAATATGTTTATTTTATTTATTCAATTTATTTATTTAATTTTTTCCCCAAACATCTCCAATTTAAAAACAAAGTTCTAGTCTTTAGTGAAGCCTAACAAAAGTGTGATTTATTTGTTCAGTTAAATCTGTTTTCCCATGAAATACAGCATCATATTATACAACATATCAAGGAGATCAATCAAACCATTTCCCATTGATGTAGAAACAACAAAAAAGTGCCACAAATGGCTCAAAAGCACATTTCTTAATGAGAAATCAAGTTGGATGGTCAGAAAGTAATAAATAAAGATAATTAAGATAATAAACAACTTTTCATCTATTTCTGACTACACAATCAACTGGAACAAATCTACTATCCTCCCACTCTCAGACACGGCCTGGGATTCTGCAGCCAAGACCTCATTCCCTACACTCCAAATCGGCAATATTAAGTATTTGGGCATTAATATTTCTGCAAAGTTGTCAGAATTATTTTCACTTAATTACACTCCACTTCTTAAAACAGTACAAGATAACCTCAAACGTCAGTCAAACCTCCCACTTTCACTCATCGGACGCATTGCTACAGTCAAAATGAAAATCCTCCCACAAATTAATTATCTTTTCTCAACAGTTCCTATCACTCCAACAGAAAAATAGTTTGTTACTCAACACCACAGTATCTCAGTTTTATTGGAAAAACAAAAAAGTTAAAATTAAATATTCCACACTACAGAAAAGTAAATCTCAAGGCGGGTTGGAAGCCCCAAATTTCTATAATTACTTCCTAGCAAATCAACTGCAGTACCTATTCAAATGGATCAATCAAAGCAACAACAATAATTCATGGATACAATTAGAACAGTCATACTGCGGAAATATAAGCCTATCAGATTTACCATTTCTTAATACTTCACTAAAAATCCATAACTGCTTTAAAAACAGCCATTTCTACAACTCTGACAGCCTGGTGGAAAGTCCTGAAAATCACTAACTCCACCCCTGCACGCTGTAAATTCACCCCTATATGGCATAATCCAGATTTTGACCTTCATAAGACACCCATTAATTATCTCACTTGGGAACAGAAAGGGATCACACACATCCCCCACCTCTTCAGTAACAATAGTTTCAGGTCATACAAGTATCTAATACAAACACACAGATTAGGAATTCAGCAAACTTTTCCATACCTTCAAATTAAATCAATCATTAGCAGTAAAATTGATATAAAAAATAATCCACTTGCTCCGCCTAAAATAATACAGGAAATAATGTAAATAAGAGAACAGAAAAAATGAACCTCCAAATTATATAAACTAATATACAAAACAGATACTACAATTTATGTACCACAGTCCAAATGGAATCTTGACCTATCTGCTTCTCTCACTTCGGAACACTGGACAGACATCTGCAGAAATACATTTACAATGACAACGAACACCAAAAGGGGGAAAAAAGAAAAGAAAAACGCGCCCATGGCCTGCATCACTTTCACCAAGATCTGTAGTGTGGGTGAAGGACTTGCCCACTCAATTCCAGGGGAATGTTACAACTACTATTGTAGCATGTCTATGTGTGTATGTATGTATGTTGTATTGTTGCTACTGCTGTCACCACCAACATTAACAGTTTTATATTAATATTTATTTTCCTACATTTACTACATTATGGGTAACTAAACAGTATTGCTACTGATTATTACAATTATTACAATAGATCCTGCTCAGACTTAAGAACTCTTCTTTTCTATTTCTGTTCATTTATCCAATTATTTATTCATTTCTGTCTCCTCCCTGCTTGTCTGCTCTTCTTTTTGTCACTGCCCTTTTAAATGTAATAGTTTTTTAATTTAAATACACTGTACTGCAAATATTGTCACATACTGCAAGAAAAAAAAAGAAAGTAGTAAAGAAATTATGTGTTGTGGTACAGTTGTGTTAAAGAAGCTCGGCTACAAAGAAAAATGTTATGAATAAAAATATGCATACTTGCTGATCTTACAAACCAATATTTACGCAGGACAAAAAAATAAAATGTCTTGAATAATTTTTTTCTTTATATTTAAGACCATATAAATGAGACATTTTACATCAGAAATATGAGTTCATCTTGAATTTGTTGGCAACAAATGTCTTCAGATTGGTTCATAAAAAGTCAACTAAAGTCTGTGTTATGTTTTTATATTTTTCATGACGTACTGCCATTAGGAAAGACAAATATTTCATTAATTTGTTCTTTTTTCTTTTACAAAAAAAATATCCATGTAACTTAAGCGCATTTTATTTACAAAATAATGCATGCTTTTCTAATTAAATTGATTATCCTTTTAAGTAATCCTTAAATATATTTTATTTTAACTGGTATTTGCAGTGTTGAATGTCCAATTAATTTAAATATTGTGTTGTTTTCGTCCTCTATATTATTAAAGCTCAGTGTAAAGATGAAAAAATGGAAATGTATAATCTCGCAGAAGCAACTGAAAAGTTCCTCAAAAACATTTTAGAACAGGGGGGAACTGTGCAAACCTCCTCAGAAGGTGAGTGGACAAAGCATCTGTCTACCGAACTTGCGCCCAGTCGTCCAAGTTCCCCCAAGTATCTACGGAAGAGTATTAGGGCCACTGGAGAAAAAAATGGAATTTTTAGAAAAAAGCTAGAATTCATATTTTAATCTGTGAATTCTGACATTTTTATCCTGAAAATTAAAAAACAAAATTTATAGGGATTTTTTTTTTCAGAATTAAAATCAGAATTCTCAAATAAAAGTCAGACTTTGATCCATATAAAAATTTTGGATTTTAACCTCAAACTTTCCCGTCATTGTGATGCTGCTCCGCAACAGAAAAAAAAAAAAAAAAAAAAACTATTTGTTTCCTCGTTCCCAGTCTCCTGCTAAATTATCTCGATTTGTCCAAAAGCGGACACATTTCCTGAAACGGCTCTTGATGGCGTCCGGTTCAGACGAACGTATCCCGGCTGTAGCTCCGGCTGATCTTCGCCGTTGCTCCAGGTGTCCTGCCTGAATAATACAGCGGTGGCATCCAGGTCACTCTGGAGGACGACGGCGGCTGCGTGTACGTCCGTTTGTAGGACGAGGGAGGCTGCATATATGTCTGTCTGGTTCTGGCGGTGGCGTAAGTCAGCGGTCTTTGGGATTGTTTTGGTGAGCTGAAGAGAATGTAAAGAACACATCTGTCACGGTCGGAATATATTTCTAATAGACTATAATTTAATGGAAACTTAATTTACTTCGATCGTAGGCCTTCTTTCCCAGAGAAGTAAGTGAGCACCATCCCTCCACAGATAAGAAGGATGGCGCCTCCCCAGCCAACGAAAACAGCCGCTCCAAGTTCAAATCTAAGCAGGAAACATGGAGGTATGTTTAAATTCATTTATTTGTTTGGATATTTATTCTACTGATGCTTTACAGACTCACTTCTGTGCCCTGAAGTTTGGATCCACGAATTCTGATATGACTTTGTCAGCCCACCAAGAGTAAGTGATCATACCACAAAATCCTATCGGAAAAATTCATATATTAATATTCTCTCATGTTTGAAAAATGCTAAATAAAATCAGTAAGATTTGCTTTTACCTGAAGCGAGGTACGTTATGCCACCTGCAAACGTCACCCTCGCATTGATGATCTCCGTTCCGCCAATTTTCGTGCATATCATCCCGATGAGGGTGAGGACTCCCCCGAAGAAGCCGGTGATGACGGCGCAGACGGCGAGCGCCCTGCAGGCATGAAGGAACACTGGAAAGGAAAAAAAAGCAACGTAATGAAAGAATTTTCTTACTTTCTGTGTGCGTGCAATTTTTTTCAAAATTGTTAAAAGAAGCAGTTTTTCTGAATTAAGATCACGAAAAAAATATTTTCTATTTAGGTAAGCATATTTATATACTGTATATATTCACATTTTGTGCATTTTTGTAAATTATAAATCTTGCTTTCCCCTTTTTTTTTAAAAAGGTATGATTCCATAGTGTCCTAATACGCAATACCGATGGTGTCCACTAGGTGTTGGCTCTACACACCCCCTTAAATGGGTTCCTTCCCAAAAAGCTTTTGTTATGAAATATGAATTCAGCTGACTTTTATTTGATCGCTATCACTATATTTCTACGTTTTCTTTGATAAGGATTCGCCTAGTCTTTATGAAAATAGTTTTAAAGAATCGATTAAATATGTTTGGCTGCATTATCTTAAAGTCATTCCTAAAACTGGTAGAATCTTAAAAAGAAGAAATCTCCCCATCTCTTCTGAAATGTCCTTTATTTACTGTTTCAAATTATGATTTAATTGTGCAATTAAATTTATACGTTTAGTCAGGGACTGATGTTTTTTGTTTTTTCCTCTTGTTTTGCTTTTTTATTAAACTTGCAAAAAATGCCGCGCCCTTAAAAAACATTTTCATGCGGTCCCTAACTCTGTTCAACAGATAATTACTGAAAGGATTGTTGTTGAATTAAATCTTTGGAGGGATCTTACCCGGCAGAGCCAGCATGGACGGGTAGTCCTTACAGTCAGATACTCCAGTGGTGTCCGATATGCAGTCCCTCCACAGGTTGGAGTAGTAGTTCGCGGTCGTCAGCACGATGCTCCCCACCTCAGAGAAGGTCCAGTACTCTGTGGGAAGCGTGGAACACACCAGGATCCAGCCACACAGGCAGGCCACAAAGCAGCCGATCTCCACGTACATCACCACCATTCGGTACTTCATGGTGAGTTAAACGCTGAACGTCTCCGTACTGGAAATGGGACTGATGTGTTGGTGTAGGACCAGCAGTCTGGATGTTTGCTGTGACGCTCTTATCTTTCAGATAGGTTTGTCCACTAAGCATCACTCATGTTCCCAGCAGAGAGGTGGGAAGATTATATCACATCACCATAGCCTAGGTAACAGGGTCACTTTGTTTTACAGCATTAAAATGTGGAAATAGTCGTAAAATAAGTGGATAAATAATGAAAAGTTAACCCATATTAGTGACATAGAATGTTTACATGTTTATTATGAAGTTTGGTAGCATTTATCTACATATTCATTAGTACATATTTATTCTAAAAACTAATTTCACAAGTTATATGAGCAGATTTTACAAGTCTGAAAATAAAAGTAAAATTTTAAAGTTTGACATTTCAAGTCCAAAAGTAGCCTATATTTTACACAAGTCAATTTTATAAGTCTGAAAACACAAGTCATGTTTTGAAGTTGGTGAGTAAATGTGAACTCTAAGAACACAAGTACATTTTGAATCTGGGAATTTTGAAAAATGGTTGAAGTCTAATAATACAAATTTTTCTAATTAACATAAAATACATTCACAAATCTGAAAATAAGTACGTTTTGCAAGTTTGAAAATACAATTTTATTCCAAGTTGATGAATAAAAGTAAATTTCTGAAGCTTGAAAACACAAACAAATTGACGTTTGAAAATAAAATAATAAATTTTCCACATTAAAGTTAAAAAGTATGTGAAAACAAATGAAATGTCTGTTAGAAAATGCTTAATTTAAAGTCTTAAAAGCTCAGAAAATCGTGCAAAGTTTCATACAAAATAATCGTCTTACATGTTACAAGTTGACCTGAGCCTTTCTGATTCCTGTTATGTACAATATGGATATCTTGTTTCTGTTATAGATATTTTGCTATAGATATATAGATTTATTTATGTAACAGGTGGTTGTTTCACGCATAATTGTTTTATTAATGCACAGAATTAATAAACACCAGCAGGTTTACATTTTCAGCGTGTAAACTAGAAAGATCCTGGAGCTTTGTTAAATCTAATTTTCATCATGTTTACTATAAACAACTTTCAGCTAAAAAACCACAACAGTGGCCATTTTGTTCGAAGAAACTTTTTGAACATGTTTGCCACTTTTTTCTGGTAATAGACTTTTTCTCTTCTCACGGGGGAAACCATGCAGAGAGCATCCAGTTAGAAAAAGTACAATCCTTAGAAAATAGGGGAAGTAATGATGCATTTGGACCAAAGAAACCTTTTTGGGTGTTAGCCTATAAGAACCAACTCCCCACCAAGTCAAGATACAGGGGGGTCCAGTCTAATAGCTACAAAGATGGAGGTAACAAGGACTTCAATTGATTTATTTACTCATGCATAAGTTATTTTCAGACTACTGCAGGTTACCTGAGCTTGGATGGATCTGCTTTGCTCAGTAAAGCAGCTGAAGTCATCTTGTTTATACATAAACAATTAGCATGCACATTTGAAACAGCTTCTTGAGAAGAAGTTGATGACACACGAAAGGAAAAACCAGACAAACCAGTTGCTTTGAAAGCAGCTGAAACCTTTTAGATGCAGTCAAACTGCCCTCAGCTGAGTAGCAGAAAACCAATAAACGTCCTTTCTTTGGTTTTCTGGTCTCCACCGACGTACGTGCACTTCTTCCCAAAAAATAAAAGCTGAATGCCGGTGTTCTGTCGAAACGTGCTACCTTGTTGAAACGTGCTACCGCAGGCTGGATTTATAAGCTGTTCTGTCCATATGCGCTACCCTGTGAGAACAGAATACCCTACTGATTTTTGTGTGCAATTAAACATTTTGTGCGATCAGCAGCAGTTGTTGAGTAGTTTTAAATATCTTTAATCCACATATTTGGATTGTGATTTTCAGACAAAATGAAGTGGCTCCTGCAGGCCAAACTACACGGTTTAACCATGAAGAGTTAGCCTACATTAACGTCAAACTTCAAATAATTTATGCAGACAGATGATTCGACTGTAAATTAGCTTCAACATAAAACTGAGCTACTGCATATAAATTTATGCATGTAAGATGATTCGACAGTGAAAATTACTCCATCAAACTGTGCTATATTTATGCATAATCATTGCAGTAAATAGAAAAAAAAATATTGACAGGTTATTGATATAACATTTAAAAGGAAATTAACATATACAAAATTTACATTGCAAAGTCACATTACAATTTTTTTTTTTCTTTACACTCGAAATGTGCCTGGTCCTGGCAGTATCAAACATCACAATGCATCTAGAAAGAAAATACATATACAAAAAGAACAATTAAAATTAACAATTAAAAATCAGCAACAAGTTTTTTCCCTACTGTTATTTGAATAATCAACTTCAATAATATAGAAAGATGTTTGCAAAATGTTTGCATTGCTGTAGTTTACATGAAAAATGCACTTGTTCATGAATTTTATGTTGAACACTCACACTTTAGCAGTAGCGTATTGATTGTTTAACAAAACGCACCAATAACTATGGACTGTGTCATTCAGGGAAACAGCACACACTTGTTTTTTTGGGGGTTTTTTTCATTTTATTTGAAGAATAAGAAAAAAAAACTATAGTAATGTAGAAAAGAAAGTAATACTCGCCCTGACTATGATACAACAGCTGATGAATAGGTCCAGCTGTTTAAACAGGGTAGCATGGATTTATGGGCGTGGCCTCAGTCCACATGGCTATGACGTTTTCGTCAAGTGCACGTGCGCAGAAGGCATAGGTAGCACGTCTCGATGGGTAGGATGAAATGATAGAACACCGGACAAACCAAGAGACCCCTGACTGGATGCATGCTAACAACATAAAATACACCCTTAATTTCACTTCTATCTTTGAATCAGGGATTTATGATGGAGTATTAGAGCCCCACAGAGACAAAAAACAGAGAAACAAAAAATGAGAATGAAGTTGATATGTGGAGAAGAAGATATATTTTAAGAATAAAGTATAAATTTGAGGATAAAGGAAAAATTTTGAAAATAAAGCCAAAACTGAAAATAAAGTCCAAATATCAATAATAAAGTCGAAATTTTTACAATAAAGTTGGAATTTTGACTTTATGTGATTGAACTTAGTTTAATATATAAAAGATAATGAAAACATGATCTCCTTAAAAGTATTTTATTCCCAGTAGAAAATAACGTTTCCATTGTTGAAACAGACATTTAATCATTTCATGTAAAATTCCTTACTTTATAAAAGTAAATTTTGGTTTAAGATTACCTTTACAATTGTTTTCTTTCAATTGTTTGTTCATGTAAAAGAAAAAAGTAAGGGACAAAGGGAAGTACTGTGAATCAAAGGAAATAATTGGATTTTATTGATCTCAAAGCCATGACTATATGGTTTCTGGAATTATCTTCCATTTATGATCACTGACACTCCAAAATGTTCTTTACAGACACATTTCTAATATTATCCTCTTAAGCCCCAGCCTCTTTTTTAGGTTTCTGTGCAAAAACGACATACCCAAAATGAATAGAGTATATCTCTGCATCTACAAGGTCTATTTGAATAATTTTGGTGTCATAATA
>JAVQJG010080973.1:0-17332 GCA_036024015.1 Craterocephalus amniculus | reverse complement strand
AGCGTGCTCGGGCCCGTGCCGTGCCCGGGATCGATTACTCCTGAGTTGTGTTCACATGCCAGTGCTTGAACCAGGCTCGGGCACGCTTGGTAATGTCGGCGCCAGAACACTAGGTGGCAGCGTGGAGGAAAGTTGGCTGATAGCGAACAACCGAGGAAGAAGCAAAGCCTTACGTCTTCAGCTCAGTATATCAATAACAAAGCGAATTCGTCTTGTTACTTAGTATTTTCATCTCCACTATGGATGAAAGCCAAGCAGTCATATTTTACGTTTTTACCGTTTTAAATCACTCCACAGTAATCTCGTTCCGCTTGCGATCGCCACGTTTGTTTACAGCGAAGCTAATGTTGTTGCTAATGCTAAACCTGCCGGTAGGGTCGGATGTTTTGCTTTGATCAGTTCCGCTTGTAGCCCACATGACACGTCCGGCACGGCCCGGATTGCGTTCACAAAGCACTGATCCGTGCCCGAGCACGGGTGGCCCGGGTCCTGGACTACCTCCCATCTGGGCCACCCGTGCCGCGCCCGGTGCACGAGCACGCCATGTGAAAAGGCCCTAAGTAGGGTCAGGAAAATGTCTCTGACCTGTCTAATCATGTGTCATTCTGTAATATAACAGGGACACCATCCTACTACAGGAGAACACTGGAATACCAGCGTCTCTACTACATTATTCAGTAGTTTTAACTTGCCGGACCTTATCGACCCAGGACTGAAAAGGTGTCTGTTTTCTAACGGCTTCTTAACGTGTGTGTCTGCGTTGACAGAACTGTATTTCCGAGGCGACAGCGTCACTCTGAATGAGCGTTTCTCCGCTCCACAAGAAGGAGGTTACTCTGAGGAGGAGCCGGGGGAGATGACGCTGAGCCAGAGGTTCGGCTCCAACGGGTACAAATGGACTTCTATTCACTGTTAAAGTGCTGCTAATGCACAAATGTGACATAATGTTTATAATTACTCAGAATAATCCGATGTTCTGTTACATACGACTCTGAAATGCTTTCTCTGCAGAGGCTTCAGTTTAAATATGGAGTCGTTACCTGGTGATGGTGATGGGGATGATGATGATGAGCTGATCTTCTCCAGAATGGGACCAATGCAGGTGTGAAAACGCTGAAAAACGGAACGTTAGATACCAGATGTTATTGATCATAAAACCCAATGGTTGTGATTGGCTCTTTGATGAAACTGATGTGATGACAGGGTTTCCGCAAGCAGCCAATGAGAGGCCCGGGGGACCTGAGGCACGACCTGGAGAGGAGGCGACAGGAGAAGCTGGAGGGAGTTCAAGTTACAATTCCAGGAAACAGCATCCCGCAGAGCTCCATGGAGCCCGCTGGGTAAGAAGGAATTGTTCCTCCTGCTGTTTGGAGGAGCGATGATGCATTAGATTTAGATTAAATCAGCTCTAATGGTTTCATTTAGAGTCATTTTCAGAGAGAATAAAATGGCAGGTTAGCGGCACCATCAAGCTCGTAGTTTTAGTTTTTTAAGCTCGAGTCATTTTAAAGTTAGACTAAAAGATTTTTACTCAAAACCTGAACTATTTATAGGTATACTGTGTAACTTTTGGCCACTAAGGGGGCAGATGTTCCCTAAAATTACAAAAATGAAACATAGGAAGAAAAGAAAACATGTCATTCTATTATTAAAACAATCATTATTAAAAAATTCATTACATTGGTTAATACCCCAACAAAGTGCCGCTGAATGTAGACAGTATAAAATGCATAAACGGTAATGGTAAAGTGCCTCTTCTCTGAGTTTCAACCAGCCTGGAATGCATTCAGCTTGTTGTCTGTTACCTGCTGCAAGTGGGCTATGATGATGATAAAAGTATACCGGTAAATAAGTTTTAATTACTTGTGGACTTCTAGGTGCCAAAAGTTACACAGTTTCCCTTTATGCTCAATAAAAATGTAAACACTGTTTAGATGAACTAGTTTTTCTCAGCAAGTTGGACACTTTGTAAAGTTTGAAACTGTGTGTTTCAGCGAGCCGGATCGGATGTCTCAGATGGGCCACGAAGGATTCTCCACCTGGTCAAGAGGCCAAAATAACGGAAGAGAAGGAAGCTTTGTAAGTTGCAGGAACGGCAGAGTTTAACTGTTATATGACACACAGGGGCCCAACGTACCTTTTAATCCTTTCTGTCTCCTGCAGGAGCCGAGGGGGGGAGGCCCTTCAAACAGACTGAACATGGGCACCCAACACAGGAACGACCGCTTTGCTAACCGGCGACACAACATGCAGAGCGGCCCTGCAGGTGACTTACAGCTTATTCTGCATCATTACATAGATTTCTGCTTTCACACAGTCACAGTGAGATTCACTCATCTGCTCATGTCTGAGAGGGCAGGAGGAAGGAAGCAGTCCCAGCACCATCCAGTCTGCCCTGCGTTGATTGTAAATGAAAGGAAATAATGGACGTTACCATGACTACACTCACTGACATTAAATCAGATAAGCATCAGACCGTTTAGGTTTTAGTCCTGTCACTTAGTAACTGTGAGGACATGTTCAGAGACGTAGCTGAAGTTAGCATCTGACTTGTCATCAACAAAAAGGGCGATTCCACTGTTTTTTTGGGAGTCATGACCACATTAGACCTAGTCCTGCTGAAATTTACACGACTACGGATGATTTTCTACACAGCGTGAGGATTAGTTAACACACCATTTCTGATTTCTGACACCTTTATTCTATTTATGAAAATGCATGTAAGGTTAATGTATTTTATGTATTTGTTTCCATCAAGACTTCATCAGACCAGTTCATCGTTGAAGTTAAGTTACAGAAATACAGGCACTTCCTAAGTGTTTTCTAATTTTTAAGTAATACCAGTAACTTAACTTCAAAGATTAAATGTACATATATAGACCGTATTATGCAAATCAATATATTTCAGCTTTTATTTGTTTATATTTTGCTGATATGGATTTGCAGCTTCAAATTGAGATTTGCAACCTAAAATTAAAACTCTTGAAATGCTTGAAATCAATAGAAAATGGATTTTAAATTCAAAAATGTGTCTGAAAGTAAAATCTTGCATCTGTACTTGGTACATAAAATGTATTGGTTTCACCTTTTAGGTTGAATTGCCTGAATAGAACAACTTTTCCAGCATATTCTAATTTGCCGAGTACTACTTAATGCAGTATGATTAATAGGCCTGTAAGAGGCGCTGTGATGCTGCCACAGAATTACATCACAAATCGATAAGAAGAGAAGGAGTCTGCATCTAAACTCGTCTCTGTATAAACAGCCTCAGACTTCTCATCAAGCCTCTGATTAAAGGCTAACTTCTGTCTCCTTTAACATTGTTCATGTTTATTCTTTCTGCTCTGAATTTCTCTCGTTTTCCTCTCCCAGGTCCAAACTGGTGAGTCGACCTGCAGAGGTTTTGTGTCTGATAAGGAATTCATACGAGTTGGAAGCAGCAGCCCGTCAGAGGAAGTGTTTCAGGCTGAGTTATGTTCATGATGTTATAAACTGTGAAGACGTCTGTTCTCCGTTTCCCCCTGCAAACGAGAGTTTCCTAACGAGTTTTCATTTCGTAAGAGAAACACTAAAAGTTTCTGTTTTACTTACACATGTTGTCCTTCGTATGTTGGGATGTTAAAACTCTCGTTTTTTTTTTACCTCACTCTTTATTTAGATGTTTTGATTTATCAGCTAAATTAATTTACACAGATCAGATATGTTAAAGTTACTTAATGTCGACCAACATCAGCAAATCTCACACTGTAAAAGTGAAAATGTACATCTGTGTTTGTGATTAATGAATGTACGCTATCCTGTCTAAAACCTTATGTTTCTAATAAATGTAGATGTTATAAAACATTTTTTCTTGATTTCTTCTAGCGTGTTACTGAACATGAGATATTTGGTCTTAAACATTTACTCGTCTAAAAATCAAATGTCACACTGAATTTGTCTTTAACATCCATATGTTTGTCTCAAAGCTTGTGAGCTTTTCCCATTTAATTTACAACCTGAGAACCCCTGCAGGAGGCAGCTGTGGGTTTTTGTCATTTATAAAAACAACAGTGGGGTGGGGCTTCAAAAGCCTTCGTTATAATTAATGATCATAGTTTTCTGAAATGAGCTCAGGAGTTCAACAAAGACTGGTTTAAAAGCCCAACACCTGGAAATGTATCTTAAAATCTATTTTTCTTTTAACTGATTGATTTATTGTGGAGAGTTTAGACAGTATTTCCATGGTTGGATTCATTCCACATTTAGGTGTCCATATCTAGAGATGAATCCCTTACTCTTTGGTTTTCATCTGTCTAAAACTGGTACTCGAAATATTTTCAGCATCGTACATCTATAACATAAGTAGTAGTAACATGGGTGGGAGTACTCCCTAACCACTGCAGCTATGTGGAATTATTAAAACTATAGTGACCTGAAAATATGCCAAACATTGATGGTTAAATTCAGTCAAACATTTTCTCATCACTACAAGCTCAGAATATTTTTATAGAAAAGTGTAAATATCAAAGATGTTTTCTCTAACATATCAGGATGTGATTGTTATCATGGCTACTGTCAGCGTATTTAAAGCAACAAATGTGAATTTCTATTGACGTCTGTGGATTCAGTAATCTGTGGAGTGAAAATAACTTATTCAAAAATGTCTTGTGTTATTTCTGCTTTAGCAAACTGATGACCTGTCGGAAGATTTCAGGTTTCCTGTCATGTTTTTGTCCAGCATCCTTTCTGTAACTACAGCCGCAGACAGAAGGTCTGTGAGGGTGAACTCCTGTTAGGAAATCTCAAGTGCTTTAGATGAGGTGGTGAAGACATAAAAAGCTTTTTTTAAGCTTTATTGAAATGGTTATTACATTATTATTAAATGTAGCACAAACACTTCTGTTATTTTCTGTTTTTGTACTCTTTGCAGTGTGTGTGTGTCCCCATTGGAGAAACGTTGGTCTAAATGACACTGGTTAGTTCAGTAGCAGCTTTGCACCCCTGATCTGTGCTGTCATGTTTTTATAAACAAGCTGTTTTTTTCCTCAATGCCTCCTTCTCAGGCTTTTTCTGACAGAACTGTCATGAATTTTAATGTGCTACCTGAGGCCTGACATTCAGCTCTGTGGTTTCTTTGCACACTCTGATGGTTGCAGGGTCTGATCAAGCTGGGATCTCCACTCCTGAGAAGACTGGAATCTGTCCTGAATGTTTTCATCTGGTGATTTATGTTTCTCTCTCTACAAGAAAGGACTCTAAATAGTTTGGAAAGGACGTTACAGCAGCACCTGACTGCTACTTCCCATCATAATCCCTGTGGAAAAAGTAAGGATGAACTTAATTTTCACAATTTGATAATGTTTGATAATAATGTAATGTGAGATTGTTTTTATATAAGTTTTTATGTCCTGAAATGCCCCTTTTTTAGTTGAGAAGTCCAGCATTAATCAAAATGAATGACTGAACCGAGACCCTTTCAAACTAGAACCAATTAAAACATCCCATCAAAAATGCACAGTTTAGAAGACTGAATCAGAAAGCTTTATTTCAGTATGAAAAAATATATTTAAAAAAATACAGTTTCAGTGTTTTCCATGAGTTTGACACTGGAGGAAGTGTTTGTGTCGGCTGCTCAGCTGTAGTCCCGTCTTCTTCTGCAGTTTTCCAGCTAAAACAGGGTGAAATGGTTTAACCCTGAAGCGTCACGGAGGACAAACGTCATGGCAGTGTTGAAGTCGAGAGGTTCGGCCTCTCCTCCGGTGGATGATTTTTCGCTTCCAGTGTGTTTGATTCATCTCACTGGAAGAAGGGCTACTGGTACAAGGCACAGAGAGGACGAGCTGCTTGTTGGTCCCGCTTCTAAGTGCACTGAGATTATCTCTCAGAGCTGACACAAGCGAAAATGATTTATTTCTGGTTCATTTCCATGTGGTGTAACTGGGTTTAACAGGCAATAATTCTTTTAGATGATGTGGGAATTTACTAAAAATGGATGCTTTTTTCAAGGTGCTTCCTAAAAAACTGCTGCATGATCCAAATCCCTCATCCAGAATCTCTCCATAAATCTATCTGCTATGTTTTTCATTCTGCAGTTCCAGCTTTCCCGTCTGTGGGTGTGATAACCCGGGCTGCCGTCTTCCTCACCCTGCAGCGATGAAGCTGCCCGATCGCCTCCACTGCACCCGGAGCTTCATGTGCAGACGGGGCTGTAGGAACCTGGAGACACCTGGGTCTCAGGTTTCAGGGCGAGTCAGATGTGCCTCCACAGAAGAAGAAGAAGTGGAAGGTGAGTTGTGCTGAGTCAGAGCTGAGAGGTACAGGGCAGAGGCCTGAAAGCCACCTCCATGTTCTCCTCCATGATGATGTCAAAGCGGCACATCAGAGGCCTGATGGAGAGGAAGGCACGCCTGTTAATACGTCACTCTGGTTTTAAAGGTCGCTGCTATCGTTTAGCTTCTCATTACTGCTGTTCTGTGATGTTTAAACCATCTTTGATGTATAATATGAAGATTTTTATCATAGTTTTAAACAGTTAAAGTGAATACTGCAGCAGTCCTTCAACTGCTACAGCTTCGGGATCTGTGCTCCTTAATTAACTTCTTTATCAGTTATAAATTTTAGATTATTCAGGGGCTGAGCTAGAGGGGTGGCAATGGCTTTGTCTGAAATCTGATCTTTTTCATATTTTTAATTCTTTTAATTTTCCCTTTTGTATGTTTTTTAAAAATAAATAAATGAATGAATTTCAAATAAGTCAGAGACTGGCAGATCACTCTGAGAGGTTTGAAACACCTTTTCAGACGAGCATGGAGAACCAGTGTCACTGCACCAGTATGAAGTAAATCATGAAACTTCATGAAATCATGAAAATCTTGATTTTTAAAGGAAGATGTTTCAACATGCTAGTAAAGAGGAAGGTCAGATAAGGCTCAGACAGACCCACACCTGAGTATCAGCAGCCCTGACAGCCTTTTTAAGAACAGTTTCTGAGTTTGTAGATAAGTGCGGTGACCTCTGACCTCTCGGGTTGCTCCAGCGGCGTGAAGCGGATCCTCAGCAGACGGATCTTGTAACGGGGCCCGATGATGTTCCCAGTGTTGATTCGGATGGAGATCTTCTGGATGTGCTGCAGGTCCTCGTCGAACTGGGCCAGCAGCCTTGTGGAGGTGTACTGCTCCAGCCGGAGGAGCTTACTGCGAGGAAAACCGAGCAAAGCGAGGAAAAAGAGAGTCAGAATTCCTGTTCTTTAGTCACCTGCATCTGCTGCGTTGTGTTCACCCAAAAGAAAACTCACTGGTCTATTCGGGCCTCGGTGAAGTTCCTGCCACTGTGCAGCCGGATGTAAACGACTCCCCAGCGGAGGTACTGGTTCCACGTCACCATGTCCACCCTGTAGCTCAGCTCTGCAGCACACGGACACAAACAGAGCAAATAAATTATCGGTTTTCTGTTTCTACAATGATCCTTAAACAGAACAAACTCCAGTTTAATGCTTGTGGGAGGGGCTCACTCTTATAGGGTAAAGTGCCGGTGGTGCTGAAGAAGACTTTGGTCTGTCCCAGACGTAGAAGAGTATCCCTCCACTGGCTGAGGTCATAACCTGCAGGTCAGACCACACAAGTTCATTCTCAGTAAGAATTTACTGTTATTAGTCTGTGCCGGTCGAACAAAACTGCCTGATTGTAATGAAGACAAGCCATGAAGACATTCACCTGAGAATTTTCTGTGTTTGTTTCAGTTTGTGTCAGTTTGCTCAGTGTTTCCGCACCTACCGAGGACAGGACAGGAGGCGGGTTTGAAGGCCTCACACTGCAGACATCGGGCATCCAGGAAGTGAGCGTACGAGGCGCAGGGGTAGCCGGTGAGGTTGCACGTTCGGTTCAGAGCGCACAGGTACAGGAACACTGAGCGCTGGTGGTCGCACACAAAGTAAGCTTTACCTGCAGGAACAAGGCAGGGTGTTGCAGTGAGTGGGTGTGTGTTTATGTCCTGTGTCTGTGACGGCGCATGAGTGTGTGTTTATGTCCTGTGTCTGTGACGGCGCATGAGTGTGTACTCACCTGCGAAGATGGTTTTTGGACATCCTGGCTGGTCGGCTCCACCGTTGGCGTAGAAATCGATGTGACCATGAGCTCCTCTCAGTCCGAATGCTGCAAACAGAAATGACAGATTTAACCCTGAAAGGACTTTTCAGAATTATAAGATATCAGAATTTAGTTTAAAAGAAATTAGAAACATCTTCTTTTATCAACTGAGATACTGCAAACAAAACCTTCAGCTTATTTATAGAGACCGGAAGTGAGGAGAAATAGTGTCCAGTAGATTAAAAACTGGAAATTATTTTTTGTGGAACATTTTCTCCCGGTTAGAGAGGATTCAGAAGACCGAGCTTCCAAGCTGCCATGCTTCAGCCCACTTTTTATTTTCAGAAATGCTTATTTTTTCATATGCACACTATATACAGTAATATACACTATATACTCTACTAACTTTCTGGCCTTAAACTGTGCTTCTTACTCATTTTAATGACACATTGTACACATCCCTGAAGCATTCATAAGAGCATGCCATAAGAGCATTTCAAATATGTGATATATACACGCATATATTTATAGTTGTTCACTAATGTTTATTTTTAGACTCTTTAAATAAAGTTTCTATCAAACAGCTTGCCTTGTGCAACTAACTGACTTATATTTTTCTATAAAAATCACAGCCAGGAAGACCAACCCCTGCTCTGCTCTCATCGGTCGGCTCCAGCAGCATGATCAGACACCACAATGGGCTCTGTGCACAGCTCCACCACTTCCTGAACTTATGTGGGCAGATTTGTTTCCTGTCTTTCGTTATTAGATGACCTCATTAATCCAGGTGTGTCTGAACACAGGAAATGGCCACACACCAGGATTTATCATCCAGTAATAAGAAGAACAAGAAGCAAACGTGTCCAAACAAGTTCAGGAAGTGGTAGAAGACTTCCTGAATTGGTGCACGGAGCCAATTAACTCTTTCTTGGATATTTAAGACTGCTATGTTGTTTTAAATGTCCTGTTTGTCCACTTCAGACTTTCTTTATTGGATCTTCAATTAATTGACTAAATAAGTTAAACACAGTTATGAGTAAATGTGAGTAAGATTCTTACAGTCCATGTCGGTGTGAAGGACGTCCACAAAACTGGCGTCTGAGGGGTCCAGCCTCTCGTCAGAGGTGGCGCTGGCGAACAGCGGCCCGGCCGGATCCAAACCTGGAAGAGAGAACAAAGGATGTGAGTCATCTGAAAGTTTTTTCTTTTAATTGTTTAATGGAAGTATTCATCTCATATCTCTTTTTTCAGAAACACATTTTGTAATGAAATTTATGATGAAAAAATAATAGAAAAACACGTGAAAAACTATTATTTACACTAAATTCAGCAGCGCCCCTTGTAATTATATAAACAATTTCTCCTCTTTTAAATTATGTTGGTTATCTTTTTCCATTCTTCTGAGCTTTCATCAAAATGGATAAAGCCATGCTGGGCTCAGGAACTTGTTCATAATTTATCAGCGTGCGGCAATAAGTTTAAATGCATTTATTTTCAATCCACACACTCAGGAACACACAACCTTTTCATAAGCAAAGAACCAGCACCCTGTCACAAAGAAAATGTTCCCGTTTCTTTAGTTGTGTCTATGAAAAACAGCAAAAAGAAAATAATATTTTTGGACTAACAAAGTGATTTCCAAAGATCATTCAGTGATAAACATCAGGAGTGTCTCCTTAAAACATCTGAGGAAATAGGACAAGTGGAAGATAAAAGAAGGTGTGTTAGGCCTAAAAAGCTATTCATAGCAGCTAAACAGGGTCTGAAAGTGAAAGAAATATGAACAAATCCAGCAAAGACCTGAATCAAGACCATAGAAATGCATCTGGAACTCCAGCTGATCCATCTACTGTTCACTGAAATCTCATCAGAAACTCTTAAAGAAGGGAAACAGAGATAAAAGGCTGAAGTATGCCAAAGAACCTAAACAGTGGCAACAGGTGTGGAATCATGAGAACAAAAAGCAGGAAACGTCCTAGGAAGAACTTTTGAAAATCCTCCAAGAAGTCTGGAGAACTTTTCCTCAAAACTACTTAAAGAACTTACAAAGGGTAAAAACGGCTGAGGGGGCTTCACATTCATAGAGTTAGTCAGAATATGAAGTTTGGTAGAAATGTGCTCTCTCTCTTTTTGCTCATTTCAGCACCTATTCCTTGGGATATGAAATGAAAGGTGGCTCAGGATTGTACAAAATAAAGGGAACAACTTATTATACGTATAGATTTCTCCTCCCTACCTGTGATTCGGCCAATCCTCCCCTTCAGGTTTGCTCCCACATATCCAGCCAAGTGAGCTCCCAGACTGACGCCGATGAGGTGAACTGAGCTCAGAGCTGCTCCTTCCTCCTGCAGACACAAAGTTCATGCTTTGTTTTCTGTCATCTTACACATGAGTGAGAATAAACTGTCAGCACATTTCAGTGTCTCACCTCCATCTCCATGATGAAGCCGGTCAGGTTCTGTGCAGCTTCCCTGGTATAAGCCACCGTGGTGAAGTAGTTGAGATTGGCCGCCCCTCTGTTCCAGTCCACCACGATGATGTTCATGTCTTCCTGCTCCGCCAGCAGGTGGACGATGTGGTTGATCCAGATGGGCGGTGCTCCGGTGGGGCGGTAGCCGTGGATGACGAAGGCGGTGGGGCGTTGGAAGTTGAGGAGCGGCTGAGAGGACGGGTGGTGATGGTGTATTTCCAGGCCGCAGTCCAGGTTGGAGCGCGTGTAGAGCAGCAGCCGGACGTACAGGCTGGTTCCTATGAAGCAGTGGGACAGGTTCAAGTCTGTGAAGTCGTCGCAGGATTTCTCCGTCTTGTTCTCCTCTTGACCTGCAGGGACAACATTGACACATCAGACAACAGCTGAGGCATCACTTTAAAGAAACTTGCAACTCAGGAAATTGCATCGACTCGTGAAAAGAAGAGAATATGTCTCTGAGAGAATCTCAGTCATATAAGAAATGGTCAAATATGCCAAACATTATAGACTAGAGATAATTTATAGAAGGAGAAGGAGATAAAAAGAGGATCGCGTTATGAAACATATTAGATTTTCTTCTATTCATAGCCAAAAGAGCATCTTCGTCAAATTAGTTCCCCACTGGAGTGCCCCAAGGCACATTGCTGGGGCCCCCTTCCTTTACAGTACACAACACACTGGTGTAGACTGTACTGCATAATATAATTCCCATTCCATTATAGCTTTGTTAAGAAAATATTTTACTCTCTTTTAGAGTGGTAAATGCTTTTAAGATGATTTTATGTGTTTTGCATCCGTTCTATAGCTTAACTGTTTTATTTAACGCTGTGTTTATGTGTCCACTGCTGCTACATGCCTTCTTGGCCAGGTCTCCCTCCAAAAAGTAGCCTCAATGGACTTCCTGGTTAAATGAAGGTTTAATAAATAAACTGATATTCAGGATGAATCTAATCTTTTCTCTTAGAAAATGAAGAAACACCAGCCACAACTAGATCACTCTGAATCTGCATTTTGTAAGTCTATAAGAAATATCATCATAAACAGTTCTTTCATATAGGCCTATTTTTGACCCCAACTGAGAGAAACCAAGTGTGTTAATTTTGATAATATTCTGACCCATGATCAGTCTGTCATCATCTCAGTCTATCTATTGTCTGTCTGTGGTTCATCCCCTCAGGTGAACCAAAGATGAAAGGGAAAAGTGAACTAAGTGGCTGCTTGGAGCCTCCCACAACCCCAGGATGCTTAAAATATCAATTTGTGTTCATTAGAAAAATAAATCCCAAATATTTGTTTGAATAATCTTAATAAAATCCATAATATGCACATAAAATATGTTTTTAATAATGGCTGCCTGCCAGCTATAGTAGATGCATCAGCTGCCTGTTTTCTCCTCACCGGTAAATGTGCAGGGGTCAGCCCGGTGTGTTAAAATGGACTCAGTCTGTCTGCAAACGGTGGGATCAGATCTAGTTGTGGTGTTTCGATTAGTGGCGTTGGGGTTTGACCCTTTTAGCCGACTAATGGATTACAGCCTCTTTAGCCTCTTCAAAGTGTCCACACTGTCAAATGCAGAGCGAAGAGAAACTTGCTTCTGGTGGTTTTCGTAACAAGCATCTTGATGCATAACTATACCTCAGACTACATGACCACCGCCCTGATATGGTCACCTGTTGAAACAAAGAGGAACGTCTTTAATCAGATTAAGAAGAAATATTAAAGTGTTCCCATAGTATTGCTGTTGGGTTAATCCAGTTAGTGTGTCATTTCTTAGTGTTCAGGCAAGCTGTCCACCATGATCGCAGCATTTTGTGGATCACTCTGACACACCGATATAAAGTCCGAAGAGTCTACAGTCTGATTAAAATGTCAGCTCTACTTTTTAAGGATTGTGCTGATTTGTTGCAAACAAACACTCAATTAAAAAAAAAATCCTCTCATCATTTCCCACATAACGGATAAAATTAACTTGTAATTCTTTAAGAAGATTAGACGGTAAATCTGAGGAAGCATAAATACTGTACGGCATGGTCTAATTTGTTGTACTGTTATTATCTTTATGAGCTGCTGTAGATTAGAGACAGCTTATTAATCAGTGGTCTATTCCTGTGTTTGAAAGGGCCTGATCCAATCCATAAGGCTCTGCTATAAATGGAAGTAAAGTCTATGGCAAAGTAAAAAATAGGGCAGTAAAGACAGAATTTCTTTAGTCAGGCAAGGCTACTTAAGTCCAGATTCATTCAGGACCACTCGGGTCATGACCTATCATTTTGACGTCAGTCGCTGGATTAGTTTTTCACTTGTAAGTCATTTTGGAGAGAAGCATCTAATAAAAGCAGAGATGAAGCTTCTTTATTCCCTGTAAGGTTTAAAGTATGGCATAATTCAACTCAACTTTTATTATCCGCAAATGTTTACAATAGGAAAAAAATGGATAAATGTTGGTCCTGAGGCTTAAAGCATGAAACAGGAGATCAGAAATAAGCATGTTTTCATCTTTACACAACTCTGGATTTAATCTCAAAGGTTTAGTAACTGTTTGTTCACTTTATTCTCTACATGTTGAACATTACTTGTTTACTTTCCTTCTACTTGCACTGCAAGTAAAGCTTTATTCAGTTATGTATAATCATTTTTTCCCTGTACGTCTAAAGACTTTCTCTAACACCAGGAAAAGTTTTTAATCTGCATTCAGTCAAAGAAGTCCGATTGATATGGATGAGAACAAAACACCTGCTGTCATTTTGGCTGAAGCTGTACACTCGCCTGTAAAGTCTCACACAGATCTGACACACTGATGAGACCGACCGCTTTTACCTGACCAGCTTACGGGTCATTTCAGTCCTGCTGTGCAGGATCAGTGTCCACCGAGGAGGCAAAGACAATGATCTATTGTAGTTATCTCCAACAAAAAATATGCTTATGAGAACTTCAACACATCCTGCAGAATACTGTCCCTCTATGTTGTCATGAATTGTCTCCTGAGTTCGTGGTAGCATCTGAACTGGTCCTGGAAATGATTTAAACAGCTTGTTTTATGCTGTGAAACAGGGTTTAAAACAAAAAAGTCTGAGAATGCTGCTTTGTTCTTTAAATAAAGTAAATTCCTATATTATGAAGATTAGAGCATGGTAATCTTCATAACTTCATATGATAGACATTTTAATGCCTAATTCATCACAGCTAGACCAGAAGACTGATTTTATGACTAAAACAGGAAACTGGAATCATAACTCATTAGCAATAATCCCCTCAGACAGATGGAAGTGTGAAAAGGATCATTGGAGTTTTGTTCTTTACCAAAGAAAAGTCTAAATGTGCTGTTTCCCTACAAACTATGTTTTCTGTCACAGTTTGAGGCTGAATGAGTCAAATTGGACCAATTAGGCTGGATTACTGACTAATGAATCTTACAAAACCAAAGAAGATACTGTTCTGGCAACAAGTCGAACATCTAAAACAGAAACTTGACAAGAAGGCGATCTCGTCATGGATAGAAAAAAACAGAGAAGCAAAAGCAGGAATCAGTACTGGGCTGATGATGAATGCTTATTTATTATCAACAACTAAACGAAGACCAGGCGGGTAACAAAGACTGGATTTTAGATAAAACAGGAGAAACTACCCCCAATAAACAAGAAGTAAGACTAAATAGGAAACTAGGAACATGGCAATAAGATGAAAAGACAAAGAACACAAAAAGATGAAGAAGTTAAAACTAAAAGATCTCAACAAACGCTCACTCAGAAGCAGAGAGAAAACAAATTTTAAAAAGGATCAAAATCCAAAAGATGTGGTCAAATCTCAAAGGAAAAACAAAAACTAATGTGTGTGACATTAAATCAGTTCCCCGTTTGTTGTTTCGTTTCAGTTTCTATGACCTAAACAAAGCTGATACAACAGCTTCGGGGATGGCTACCTGTGGCTACATGCACGCACACAAGTGCGACACTGCTCTCAATAGGATCAGTAGACTATAAAAAAAACACCTCATCCCATCACCACCTGCCCCACCTGTAACCCAGCTGCCAGTCAAACCGGAGGGTGTGGTCAGCAGTGGGAAGTGGGCCAAAACCCACCACAGACACCAGCCATGAATGAAGACCAGACTGTGTGACCTGCACCCAGCAGACACAAACACAATGCAGGAGACTTAAAATAAGCTGCTCTTTCCACCCCGGCTAAGCTCCAGCTGCAGTTTCACGCTCATTTTTCTGGGTTTTTTAAAAATTAAAACATCTACAAATGTATTTGTTTTTGTCCCACATCAAAGGTGAAAACTGATGTGGTCCTTCGCAATGACTACAAACTCTGTTTTATGTGTTACATAAACAGGGGGGTTGCAGGTTTTCTTACCTTTGCAGAGCACAAGGAGTCCCAGCAGACCCAGCCGTCTGAGGGGCAGCATCCTTCCCAACGCCACGGAGAGGCAGAGATCCAGAGGCAGAGATCGAGGCGAAGACGTGCTGAGAAACAGATCCGAATGAACAGTGGAACAGGGACTGAGTGAACCAAAGAGGGATTTATGTGAAGGCGACAAGGAGGAGGAGGAGGAGGAGGGATGGGAGGTGTGCCTTCACTAAAGGATCCGTTTCTAGAAGAGAGGAGATGTAGGGACAGAGAGAGAGAGAAACAGGATGATTGTAATTAATTAGCAAATGAGATAAAGTAACAGGTTGTGGGGAAAGAACCTAATGAAAATGTCAAAATGAGCCTGTTTAAGAAGGTGATGGGACTTTCTTAATGTTACTAACGGGCAAATGACCTCATGCTAACAAGTCCAGTAATGGACTTTGACATGCAAGGTAATAATAAAGGGAATAAATGGAGAATTAAATCTTTCATGATTTAGTTTTACAAACTCAGACTTGAATGACGGTAACAAACAGTTTACGTTTTGTTCGTTAAAAAGGGAAAACATCAGCCAGGAAAATGGGGGAATAAAAACTCGATTAAAGGTCACATTGATACAACCCTCTTGGTTTTCTCAGTACAAAATTTTAACATTTAAAGAAAATCAGAGACCATGCTGGTTGTATTTGCTGATTAGCGTTTCTCTTCTATAACCAGTGGTTTCCAAGATTTAGCCTCATCTGAGGTGAAAAACCGACTGCAACCTTGCTTCTTGAGAAAATACAGCCATTCTCATATAAACACACGTATGTAGCAATTATGCTCACTACCATTTTTCAGGTGTTTAAAAAGTGAATAGCTTTATGGAAGATTCTGTACATTTTCGCTGCCAGACTGAGGATGTTGTTGTTGCCTTTTCCCCTTTATTTCCCCACCATGAACAGCTGCCAGTGCAGGTGACTCACCAGCTTGTTTGAACACTAAAAGGATCACCCGCTAACCGGATTAGCCTGACGGTATTCCCTAAATCTGCAGGAACTCTTGGATATTTCTCCTGATCTAATTAAACTTGCTCCTCTTACGAGTGACCATAAGAGGATAGTGAAAACATATTCTGAGATATAAAGTCGATTTTGAAGTAGTTACCAAACATTTCATCCTTTAAAAATGTCGACATTTGCACAATGTTAAAAAGAGATTTTGTCCCTGTGTCTGTGCTAAGTAAGGCCGTACCTGGTGTTAGCATGACACTATATGCTCGCAGTAAATTATGTTTTAAGATCATAAGAGGAAACGAGTGTTATGTCTAGTTATTCATTTAGTTGAGTGAGGGTGTTATTTAGGGACCAAACATCAACTCAGCTATGCAGCTGAAAAACTTCTGACTATCAGAACCATCTTTACTCAGACATGCAGTCAACTAAAACCCTGCTGCACTTTCTAACAGCTCATTTTTTAACCTGTTAAACTAAGCATTTCCAACAAACAAGCATTTAGAATATGGGCTTCACATTTCTTGCATGGTAATATAGCAAAATGGCCTTTTTGTTGTGCAGCATGGAGCACTGCAATACACTGAAGAAAGTTTGTTTTTAAAAAAAAGGGAAAAGTCTTGCAGGTGTTCCTGAACTGTTCCTCCTCCCTGATGTGTGCCATGAAAAGCCAGCCATGGTTATTAATAGCTGCACACAGACTCTGACCACGCCGCACCCAGCCCATCCGCCCTGCACTCACTGAATGCAGCTGAAACATGTTATTTACTGTCCGCCGAGCGCCAAGGCCCGGCATCTCAGAGAGCCTGCCGGGCTGAGCTGAGGTCGCAGTAAACCTAGAGTGAACGTTGAAACCTGACAATCAGTGGTTGAGAAAACATAAACCTCAGAGAGCAGCAGGAAAGCTACTTTTACTCAGACTGAGGTTATCAATTAGACATCCTGCCACTCCAGTCTGATAACATCAGCAGTGTTGTGAAGAAATGCTGTTTGTGCATCGTGTGGCTGTGCTAGTTCACCTTGTTACGTTGGCTGCAGTCTTATGATGCAAGGACTCATTTTTCTTTTTGAGCAAGCTTTAAGAAAAAAAACGTACAAGTGTCTCTGCCTGAATTTGGGTTTAAGTACAGGAATGTTTGTTCCTGTCTCATCAGAAACTTTCTGGCCCCAGCTGACATGAACTGATTTCACACATGCACCATATGTACATTTTTCTAAACCGTAAATCAGAAAAAGAAAACCATCCTAGACATTTTACCATTTAGTGAAGCTCATTGTGAATCTGATGTTAGCAGCACATCTGTAGAAAGTAGTTCCAGGATGATGTTAAGCATCTGTAAACATCTGGGAAGGGAGGAGAGCAGTTTCTGGAGTTTTAGGAGAGGAATGTGTCCCGTTCTGGTCTGATGCAGGATTCTAGCTGCTCTGCAGTCCTGCTCCTTCATCCTTGATGC